>BLSH010071085.1:1019121-1029360 GCA_018402905.1 Glandirana rugosa | reverse complement strand
ACGAGGAGGCACAGAGTCAGGGGGCCGACGAGGAGGCACAGAGTCAGGGGGCCGACGAGGAGGCACAGAGTCAGGGGGCCGACGAGGAGGCACAGAGTCAGGGGGCCGACGAGGAGGCACAGAGTCAGGGGGCCGATGAGGCTGCATTGATGAGGAGGCACTGAGTCAGGGCACTGAGTTAGGACACTAATGAGGAGGCACTGAGTCAGGGCACTCATGAGGAGGCACTAAGGAAGCACTGAGTCAGGGGACTGATGAGGCACTGAGTCAGGGCACCGATAAGGAGGCAGTGATTCAGGGCACTGATGAGGCTGCACTGATGATCAGGGCACTGACGACTGTAAAATACGGTACTCACTGCTCCTCTGCACAGACCGGTTCTCCTTTCCTCACAAGCTGTCTCAGAGTGAGGGACAGAGAGCCATTAGAACAAGCAAAAATCAGTTCTGTTTACACTGTGATAGCTTGTGACTGGACACAGCGATCACGTGGTATAGAGCTGCTGTGATTATCTATTTACCCTGATCTGCAATTCGCTGTGTCCAAAGTACACAGCGGTCACAGAACAATCCCACTGCACACAGAACGACGTCCAGGGGCGCTTTACCAGAACTGGAAAGCCATGCTGTAGTTGTATATTGGCTATAGCGCAGTAAGGAAGTGGTTAAACACATGACGATATTGGCGACATCAAACTGATCTCTTTTTCTGGTATTCCCAATCATCAATAAAACTACAGACTTTTGTTTTCTTCCTGTGCAAAATATAGTTTTACCTCCTGAATCTGAAGACTTTCTTCATCCAAGAGACTCAAGAAAAAGGCAGTGAGTTTCCCCTGCAAGAGACACACAATAGTCAAATAAAGTACTAGATGTAAATAGAAATAACATGGCTATTCATT
Organism: Glandirana rugosa; assembly: GCA_018402905.1. Classification (NCBI taxonomy): domain Eukaryota; kingdom Metazoa; phylum Chordata; class Amphibia; order Anura; family Ranidae; genus Glandirana; species Glandirana rugosa. Next base: position 1,028,459 of record BLSH010071085.1, on the reverse strand, counting down.
AAAGCAAAGGAAAGAGCCAAGAGAACCATCAGTTTATATAAAGTGTACTACCACTTTTGCATTCAAATTTGAGAAACCCCTACCATAGGCCGTGTTGTTCCCATACATAGGGCTCTACAGGAAGCATGTATTGTTCAGAAATATTCCCAATGTGTTTATTTAGAGACATATTTGTTTAAAAGCCTATTGACATACAATGCACTAACTATATGCTAAGAGGAAGGCTTCTTCCACTGAAATGCATTAGCATTTTATTGGATTCTGTTATAGCTGTTATGCAAAAGTAAAGATTTTTGAATGAAAAAGCTATTGGGCTGCCAGCTTATCTTTTTTACTATGAATGCACCAACCAAACCTTTATCTCTGTATCCCTTTGTTACAGCGTGCACATCCAGTTTATAATGAGTGATAACGAGATCTGACAACAGTGTAGACAGGGTTAGTATAAGAAGAAGAAGGGGAAAGCTACGTAGGATTTATAATTAAGGGTCCTTTCACAAGGGCGGTCTGCTTGGTGGACTCCGCTTTGCTCAGCGGGGGATCGATCCGCTGATCAGCCAGATGACTGGTCCATCTCGGCTCACTGTGCTGAGACCGTCCTGTGAAAGCCCCGCTCTCCTCTATGAGGAGATCGGATGAAAACGGACCACTTGTTCGTCTACATCCGATCCAATTGACGGATGGAAAATAGGGTCACCATACGTCTGTATTTCACGGACAGGATCGGATAGCAACAGGTGTCAGCGGACATGTCCCCACTGACATCCGCCACTCCATAGGAGTGAATGGAGGCTCTGATCAGGTCTGCCTGTCAGTTTTTCAGGAGGACTTGATCGGAGCCTCCATTCACTCCTATGGAATGGCGGATGTCAGTGGTGACATGTCCGCTCACACCTGTTTCTAGCCTGTGTGAAAGAGGCCTAAGTAAAAAGGTAGGCTGCGTTTTTTCTTTAAGTTATGCTATGTGAATGACAAAATGTAACAAATATAATGTAGGTGTTATTCCAATTATCCACAATGATGCAGTGCAACACAAATTATATCCAATAATGACGCCAAGATCAACGGACCCTGCCCAAGCAGGACATTGAGCCAAGATGGATTGTGCAGCTAATGGCTTGTAAAAGGCGGGCCAAGAACAGGCTTGATAATTACTTCGTACAAGCCAGAAATTAGCAGGGCTCAATGCTTCTTAGATAATTAGAGAAATGAGAGTACTCACTATCAGAGGACAGATTCAGCTTTAAGCCTGCCACGCTTGAAGCGGTATTATACTCTGCTTTTCTTTTTTTTTCAAATCAGCCCCCTGGGTAGATGATGTCATAATGAGCTACATTAGGGCAGACTTTCCTTTTAAACAAAGCCCTCCAGCACTGTGCTTTTGCCGCACCAGCTGGTCCCAGGTACTTCCATCTTCACCTGATCTTCCTTTGGGGTTTGCCCCCTCTAGCCACTTGAATGGCCAAGCCACAATGACGCCACTCCCACATGCGTGCTTCATAACTTCATAAAAGCACAGGTTGGGTGGCGTAAATGTGGTCTGAGCTGTGCATGCGAATCTCGATTGCACTACCACTGACAGGCCGGGAGAAGCATTTAGGACAGAAGAGATCGTTTGGGTCTCTTCGGTTATAAAATCCTAGCCTGTCAGCGGTTTTTCAGATTTAGACTTTAATATTGCTTTTAAGAGCTCTGTTAGTTTACATAGTTGTTTATGGACGCATGAATAAGTTTGCTAGGCCATAATAAAAATGTTTAGTTTCAAAGCTCCCAAGCCACAGATACAATACCCGCAGGGCTCCACAGGCTCGGGGATATGTGATCAGACAGGAGCGGATCCCTTCCAGAGCTGGCATCAGACACTACAGAAAAGAAAGACACACAATCAGGATACAGAAAGCAAGAGAATTATTTTTGGCCTGGTTTGTTCATACTGGAGAGACATGTGCAGGGTCACATACACATACGTGATTTAGCACCGCCGCCTTCAGGGGCGCATGTGCGCCGCTGGCGGGCCATTTCTCCTGTGATTGATCACAGCCGAAGCCAAACTATGGCTGCCAGGCACTGGATCTCCATCTGCATGCGTCAATCGTCGGTAAAACACACAAAACTGAGATCTGTCCATGTAAACAGGGCAGATCTCCATTCTGAAAGCGAGAAGGGATGGATTTTGTGCCCCTGGAAAAAAACAGGGACTAGAATCCATCTTTTCCCCTAGTAAAAGCAGCAAGCACGTCCCAAAAACACAGGCTAGGCACACAAATAACCCCTCGATTGCCTTAGATGTTTAACCCCTCCCCAGCCAGTGTCATTAGTACAGTGACTGCTTTTTTTTTTAGCACTGATCACTGCATTAGTGTTACTGGTTCTTGCAAAGTTTCGGTATCTGATTGTCCACCCTAATATCACAGTCCCGCTATAAGTCGCTAACAGCTGCCATTACTAGTATAAAAAAAAAAAAAAAAATTCAGCATATCCACTTCCCATCTGGGCCAACTCTGGCACTTCTCTCTTACATGTAAAAAACTATTTTTTTGCTAGAAAATTCAGAGCCCCAAAATATTATATGTTTTTTTTAGCCGAGATCCTAGGGAATAGAATGGAGGTCGTTGCAACTTTTTATGTCACGCCGTATTTGCGCAGCGATTTTTAACTTTGTTTTTTTGGGAGAAACCGTTTTAAAAAGAACGTAAATTAAGCCCAATTTTTTTGTATAATGTGAAAGATGTTACGCCGAGTAAATAGATACCTCACATGTCACACTTTAAAATGGCGCACACTCGTGAAATGGCGACAAACTTTGGTACTTAAAAATTGTCAGTCCTTTTTGTTTATAGCACAAAAAATAAAAAAACGCAGAGGTGATCAAATACCACCAAAAAAAAGCTCAATTTGCGGGGAAAAAAAGGACGTCAATTTTATTTGGTACAGTGTCACATGAACACGCAATTGTCATTTAGCCCGGGTTCAGACTAGTGCAATGTCAGATATCGCATGTGATTCGCACCCGCACTGTGGGTGCGGATCACATGCGATCTCTGAGCAGTGTGAGTTCAGCCATACACTGGTATGGCTGAACTCGCATTAGATTCGCAAAACCAAAAAAAAAGTACATGCACCATTTTTTTGCCGCACTGGAAGCGGATCGCATGGGTGTTCTCACCGACGCGATCCGATTCATGTGCCAGTTCACAGTTCGTACTGTGATCTGTGAACAAAACTGGGGGTCTCATTAACTTTGTAATGACACCCGCCAGCGATTCGCAGAAGGCAGTGTGAACTGCTGGCGGGAGTGATGCGATGCGGGAACCGGCTCCAAAATCGTGCCGGTTCCCGCATCGCCCATATGTGAACCAAGGCTTAAAGTAACGCAGTGCCGTATCGCAAAAAATGGCCTGGTCACGAAGGGGGGAGGGGGTAAATCTTCTGGAGGTCAAGTGGATAAATGGTTTCTCCACCTTTATACCAACAACTTGAACTAGTTCCTACAGAAAAAGAAGATGTCTGGCTGCAAGCATCATTCAGATTTAACCACTTTAAGTCCAGGACGTCATGTGAGGGCCAGCAGGCGGGAAGTGGTTAAGCATGCATTTTTTTACACAAGTGAAGCTGCACGCTTCAAATTGCATTACCTGGCGTCTCAGGCCCAGCAGCGATGTGAGCAGTCCTGGGACATGATTGGTGGAGATTTCCCGTGCTAATTCTGGCAGTGCAGAAGAATGCGTGAGAAGAGAGCGTAGCACGAAAACTGCCAAACTAATTACCCTGGGGGGATCCTGGGACTGTAGAGAGCAAAGGAAAAAAGGGACAAATTAATACAAAGCCAGTTATGTTTCTACTAGAGCATGGAGAACTCTATACAAAGTAGTAACACAATCCATAATCCTGGTTTAATGCTCATTCAATCAACTGTTAGGAACTTCAGACAGATCTTAGAAGACAAAGGGGTCTATTTACTAAAGCTGGAGAGTGCAAAATCAGTCTCACTTCTGCAGAGAAACCAATCAGCTTCTATCCTTAGCTTGTTCAATTAAACTTTCGCAATAAAACCTGCAAGCTGTTTGGTTTATCTGCATTAGCGAGACTGATTTTGCACTCTCCAGATTTAATAAAATAAACCCCAAACGCAGGTACAGCCCCATCAATTATTTGGTGGTCCAGCCTGCATTCATCCACACAAAATATTTCAGATACAGGCCTTGGCCCACATAAAGGACATGCACATATATGCAGGGTGATCTGTAGCTCTTATTTTCACTAGCAGAATTTTATATATATATAAAAAAAAAAAAAATAACCCTTCCCCACTTCTGTCAAACCCCCACCGTGGTGAGGTCCTTCAAAAGTTCAGGCTCCCCTCCTCCATCGCGGCCGAGCCATTCAGAAAGTGCAGTAGGGAGTCAGCTGTGAAGCTGTAAGGCTTCACTGGCGGATTCCCTTACAGGCTATGGTGGCGACGACTGCACTCGAAAGCCGATGGAAACATCGGTTGAGGTGCGAACATTGGATTCCAGGACAGGTAAGTGTCCAAATAATTAAAGTCAGCAGCTACAATATGTGTAGCTGCTGACTTAATTTTTCCGTGGGGGGAGCTGGAGCATCGCTTTAACCATTTTTAATAATTTTGCTGCTAACATTAGTAAATAGATAAGAAGTGCGACGTTATGCGAGGCGCGATAATGGACGGGCAATATTTGTCGCCTCGCGTGCGTGCACTTGGAGTGGGCTGGTGAAAGTCCAACCCATGTTTTGCCAGCCACAGTGGCAGAGCTGGTTCCGGCCCTGAGTTTCTGGTACACCCAAATCCCTCTTCAGTTGCATTTAATGACCAGGAAAAGATCTCACTTTGGCTCTGACCTGGAACTCAGAAGGGAATCTGAGTGAGCTCTGTGGAATATTTGGACTGTAAAGAAAAGGTTTGTTTTTTGCTTATGTTTTGTGGGTGTCAGGGGCAAACCGTATAGTGAGGAAACCCTATTGTTTAGTTTAGCGCCAGATGGGCAAGGTTCTCGTTTTCTGTTTTTGTTTGTTTGATAACCTGAAAAACTTTGAAAAACTTTGGTCATTGCAACTTTTTTTGTCACACGGGATTTGCGCAGAAATTTTTCAAACGCAATTTTTTTGGGAAAAAAAAAAGTTTCATGAATTAAAAAAAAAAAAAACAAAACAGTAAAGTTAGCCCAATTTTTTTGTATAATGTGAAAGATGATGTTACGCCGAGTAAATACATACCTCACATGTCGCGATTTTAAATTGCGCACACACTTGTGGAATGGCGCTAAACTTGGGTACTTAAAAATCTCCATAGGCGACGCTTTAACATTTTTTACAGGTTACCAGTTTAGAGTTACAGAGGAGGTCTAGTGCTTGAATTATTGCTCTCACTGTCACTCTAACGTTCACGGCGATACCTCACACGTGTGGTTTGAACACCGTTTACATATGTGGGCTTACATATGCGCGAGCTCGTAGTGACAGGGGTTATCGCTATGATCGTTCTTACGGTGCACAGAATCGCCGGCCCGAAAGAACGATATCTGAATGGTGCCTATAGCTGCAGGCATCATTCAGATATCAGAGGTCAAAGACAAAAACGTCATAGGACGTCCATGGTGGTTAAATTGGATTTTTTGGATTTAAATCAAAAGTATTTTAATAAAAATGCTTTTGGAGTAAAAAATCTTTCTATTCTTTTCTATTTAAGATACATTAATAATTTAATTTATTCAGCATGAAATGGAGCTTAGTTATATAGCATGAGGCTGCAAATTCTGCAATATTTACATTTTTGGTAAACTCATTCAATGAATCCAAGCTCTGCAAGCTGAGATAACATGCACTACATTGATGCATTCACACAATTTCACAGTATCGATTAGATAAAACAAAGTTCAGGAATATTCCTTTATCCCATTGTTTTGCAAATCTAAAATCTATGTACACTGCAAACTGTATGACTGAATTGGTTCTGATATCACAGTTTTACTAACCTGACAGCTTATTATTCTAAATAGGAAGCCTTCATTTTGTTTGCAAATATTAACGATTCTAACTACCAGCAAGAATAAGACCCCTTTCACACTGAAGCACTTTTCAGGCGCTTTCACGCTAAAAAAAGTGCCTGAAAAGCTCATGAAAACCTATATTAAAATCAACAAATGCTTTCACAATGAGGCAGTGCGCTGGGGCAGGGTGGTAGAAAAAAAAAAGTCTCTCCCCACTGAAATGAATGAAAAGCTTTTCAAAAGTGCCTGATATGCTCTTCAAAAGCGCCTGGAAAGCTCTTCAAAAGCACTCAGTGTTTTGCTGGCAGTTTAGAAGTGCCTCAGTGTGAAAGGGGCCTAAGGCCTTACATTTAAAGAGCACCTGTCATTTCAGATCCATCATGGCAGCGCCCGTTAGCGGACATCCACTCATCTGCTGCCGCCACATCCCTCACCTTGTTGTGTCACTGCCACATCACCAGCTGTCCAATTAAAGTGAACGGGACTGTCGGTGAGTCAACAGCGGGTCAGAGGAGGAGCCGCTGCAGGACAGAGATGACAGTTGCGCTTTAAAAATTATCATTTAAATCATTTACTAGTGATTTAAATCAAATCCACCCTGCTTGGGCATCAGTATGGAATCTCACCTGTATGACCTGCAAGACGCTGCGAATCCAGGAGATACAATGCTGCTGGAATATATCTGTAGGAGATTCCTCAACAACCAGGGACAGGAGAGATAAGCCTTCGATCCTGGAAAATAATGACAACTTTAAAAAAAGAATAATAATTGTCATAGCGGGCATCACAGGTCCTCTTTATGGAGAGATCTGGGGTCTATAAGTCCAACATCTCTCCTCTATGCTGGAAAACCTGAGATCAAAAGAAAAAAAAAAGAAAAAATCGATCTGAGGCTTTCCAAGAAAAAAAATAATGCAGTGTTTACATCGTCATGGCGTCACTTTCAGCCTCCAAAGGTCATAGAGATGGCCGGGGACCAACTGGTCTTCGGTCAACTCTATGGTAAACTTTCGCCACTGGCGGGTTCATTCTCCAGCTCGCCTGTAACGTGTGGGCGAGACCGGAGAAGCACCGGAGGGAGACGGGAGGGGGTGTCCCCTCCCACCGCATTTAAAAGCAATCAAGCAATGAAAATATCGTGAGCGGGGGGGGTTAAATAGAGATTGCGAATTTGTAACAATTAATCATGCTGCTCTAGTCACTAAACAGAAACCCATTTTTTAAAAGCCTCCCTAAATACATATCATGAAGTGTTTGTAAACGTTAAAATACAGATGTATTCAATTTTATTTTAAAGTGATAATAAAGGCTGTTATTTTTTAGAAAAAAAAATAACAAACATGTTATGCTCATCTGCTCTATGCAAGGACTTTTCACAGAGTAGTCCCGATCCTCTTCTTGGGTCACCCACTGGCACTCTTGGCTCCCATAACAAACCAAACATGGGCACTCGTGCATGCTCACTTCTGAGCCTCGATCTGTGCATCCATATGACACACAGAACGGGGCTCAGCCCCACCCCTGATCCCTCCTCAATGGCTGTAATTGACAGCAGTGAGAGCCAATGAGGAAGGCAGAGACCTGGAAGAGCAGTCACTCTCATGCACATCGCTGTATCGGGCTTTTGAAAGTATTAGTGGGGGCTGTGGGGGGGGGGGGGGGGGGGGGTACATACTGAAGGTTTTTTTGCAGGCAAAAAACCTTTGGCCTGTAGAACCACTTTAAGGATTTTATATGTGACGTTTATATACACAAGTTATTTGTGCTTGTACTCTTTCTAGAGTGTCTGGTTGATCCTGCCAGCTTCCCACTTCCTGGTTAAAAATTGACGTAAACTAAGCATGGAAGCCAATCATTACTAGTAATTTTAAAAAAACGTGTAAGAAACCCAAAGAAGAGAATATGCAATGGGATCTATGACAATGTCCTTCATTCTGGGGAAAAAAAGGAAGTTAGACTCCTGTACCTGGTAGCAGCCAACACCAGCCGAGAGTTACAGCTCGCCAGGAGACTTGGAAAGGAAGCCGAGGAACCCTAAAATCATAAAACACGAGAAGCAACACATTAGTCCGCCAATGGTTGATCAAATTCAACTATCCTTTATTCAAAAGAGATCATTCAGGTTAATGATATTTGCTGGTACCATATAGGTGCCATTTAAATGAACACCCACATTTGGATGCATTAAAGCGGTAGTAAACCCCAAAGCTTTTTTTTACCTACAGGTAAGCCTATAATAAGGCTTACCTGCAGGTAAAATGAATATCCCCTAAACCGTTTAGGAGATATTCACCCTGCATGCAGCCGCCGATGTCAGCGGCGCATGCACTCTGATGATCCGGTGGAGGTTGCCGGAAAATCAGAGCTGGCTGCCGGAACGAAGGGTGACGTCGTGCGGCTCGGGCCACTCACAGCGCTGGAGCCGCGTACCCAGAATAAAGAAGAGGACCATCATGTCAGCGTCGACCAACTCAGGCACCGGGGTACTCGTTCTAAGGTAAGTACTTCATAATGTGTTAGTATGCGATGGGCTTACTACCGCTTTAAGAACTTTTTTTTTTATTAAAACGCAAACAGGTAGAAGAAATAAAAAACCATAAACAAATGAAATCACAAAGTCATAGCTGTAAATCTGGTTTGTAGATACACAATGCAGATAGCTGTGATCCCTCTGGATCCCGAAATTACCAGAATTTCCCTATTTTGTGTAACGGCTAGAAATATCAGGATTAAAGTAGAATTCCTGTCCAACACCAACTTTACCGAAAAATGTACCCCCCCCCCACTCACCACCACCAACACGCTACCTATCCTGCCTACCCCATCAGCAGGGTGGATAAAAAGAAATGGGTTTTTTTATCAGATTTTTTTATTTGACCACTTAACAACCGCTCTATAGACAATTGACGTCTACAGAGCGGTTGCTTAATTCTGGGAGGACGTCTATTGACGTCCTCCCAGAATCGCGCTTCCTGCGCGCCCCCTGGGTACCTACAAGGGCACACGCGCGGGGTCCCCCGCGCGTCCTTCGCGCTAAGACCCTCCTGCAGTTATCTGCAGGAGGGTCTTAATTCGTTGGCGAGACATCTGCAGTTAACAGATATCTCGCCAACAATTCACCAGTTTATTTTTTTAGACTATTTTTTTGGGTAAAGAAAAATAGGTGGGACGACTACCCCATCCGTCCTATCCATCGCACAACCACCACCACTCACCCCCCCCCCATGTAAAAAGCCATTTCAACCACAACCTGTCCTTAAGATGAAATTAGGACTATAAAGATCGGCAATGTGTTTTATCCCTTTAAGACCATTAAAGCCCTAGGTCTCC
>BLSH010071085.1:1002215-1016170 GCA_018402905.1 Glandirana rugosa | reverse complement strand
TATTTTCCTGGCTTGTTAGGGTCTCGGGAAATGAGATAGGCCGTCAGTAAATCAAGTGTGATCAATATTCAGTGATTGGCACCATAGCTTGTAGACTCTATAACTTTCACAAAGACCAAATAATATACACCAATTTGTTTTTTTTTACCAAAGATAGGTAGCAGTATAAATTTTGGCCAAAATTTATGAAGAAAAATTACTAATTTGCAAAATTTTATAACAGAAACGAAGAAAAATTCATTTTTTTTACAAAATTTTCGGTCTTTTTTTAATTATAGCGCAAAAAATAAAAAACCCAGTGATGATTAAATACCACCAAAAGAAAGCTCTATTTGTGTGAAAAAAAGGACGCAAATTTCATATGGGTGCAGTGTTGCATGACTGAGTAATTGTCATTCAAAGTGTGAGAGCGCTGAAAGCTGAAAATTGGTCCGGCTGTTAAGGGGGTTTAAGTGCCCAGTGGTCAAGTGGTTAAATTGTTTTTTTTTTTAATTTTTATCAAATTTATTTTAATAAAATGCTTTCGGTGTAAAAATCTTTCTAAACATAGTTTTCTATTTAAGATACATTAATAATTTAGTTTATTCAGCATGAAACAGAGCTTAGTTATGTAGCATGAGGCTGTATGTTCTGCAATATTTACATTTTTGGTAAACTCGTTAAATGAATCCAAGCTCTGCAAGCTGAGATAACATGCACTGCATTGATGCATTCACACAATTTCACAGTAACCATGAAATGAAACAAAGTTCAGGAATATTCCTTTATCCCATTGTACACAACAAACTGTATGATTGAATCAGTTCTGATATCGCTGTTTTACTAACCTGACAGCTTATTTTTCTAAATAGGAAACCCTCATTTTGTTTACAAGTGTTAAAGATTCTAACTACCAGCAAGAATGAGTCCTTACATTTAAAAGAGCACCTGTCATTTCAGATCCATCATAGCAGCGCCTGTTAGCAGGCATCCGCTCACCTGCTGCCGCCACATCCCTCGCCTTGTTGTGTCACTGCCGCATCACCAGCCGTCCCACTAAAGTGAATGGGACTGTCGGTGAGTCAACAGCGGGTCAGAGGAGGAGCCGCTGCGGGACAGAGATGACAGTTGCTTTTTAAAAATTATTATTTAAATCAAATCCACCCTGACCCTATGTAAACTTACTCCAGTAGCTCCAGCTCTCCAGTGTTGGTGAGCAGCAGCTGCAGGGGAGAGGAAGTAGTGCTGACAATGGCTGGGCTATGGGAGCCTATGGGTGATGTGACCTCTGCCGGAATTACCATCATTCCCTAATACAGGGGCGCTTGAGCTGCGGGATCAAATGACTGGATTGCAGCGGACTGATAAAAGCTATGTACACAAATCTTTTTTTACAATGGGTAGGCATCATAGGCAGCAGGACAGGGAGGGCACATTTTTAAAAGAGACGTATGTTTTGTTTTTTTTTTGGCAGATTCATACTTACCTAGGTAGATGCAGCATCAGTCCAATCTTACACCTATCCCTCGCTGCAGAGCTTGGCTGTGGAGGCGGCGGGAGCGGCCGGCTCAGGCTCTTAGCGGCTCGCTGAGAGGCTGAGCCGGGTGATGGTCCAGGCACCTGGCGGATCCCAACTACCATTGTCATGATGACACAGTGCCTGGACCGACTTCTGTGATGCCAGCAGGGTCAGGAAAACGAATTACACGCCTGTGATCCATAGAAGTACAGCCAAACAAGCTTTAACCACTTCAATACCGGGCCTGTTTTTTGGACTTGGTGTTTACTTAAACACTCCAAACATTTTATATATATAATTTTTTCCTGTGTGCATATGATATTAATTATACCCGACCAAATTATATTTATATATGATAATTTTTATCCTGCCAATCATGTTCCCATGTACAGAGATTTCATATACTACCATTATGTATTTTTGCATTACAAATTGTATCTAATATATACATATGCATTTATAAATGATTATATTTAGTCCTATGATGGCTTTGTTATTCTTGACATGGACCATGATTGAGATATATTATTATGACATTATGAAGGTATCTACTTAATCATACATAGAGAATGATGCACACTGGTTGTATAATATCAGTTACATTTACATGCCTCATTTAAAGCCCCATGTTTTGCTTGTTTGCTTTTCCAAAATTTTATATATATATATAATTTTTTTTTTTCTATATTCTTTTTTATTTAATTTCACACGGTTCTGTTAAAAAAGAAAATTTTTGATCACTTTTATTCCTATTACAAGAAATGTAAACATTCCTTGTAATAGAAAAAAAAGCATGCCAGGATTTCGTAAATATGAGATCTGGGGTCAAAAAGACATCAGATCTCATACTTACACTAAAATGCAATAAAAAAAATAAATAAATAATGACAGTTAAAAAAAAAAAAAAAAAAAGTCCCCTTTAAGAGCTATGGGCGGAAGTGGCTTGTGACGCCGCTTCCGCCCTGCAAAGTTCCAGTAAGTGGCGGAGATGATGGGAAAGTGGCGGGGGCACCTCTCCCCCTACCGATAAAAGGGATGTCGTGGTGAATGCACCCCTAAGACCACTTTGATCTTGGAGAGAGTCGCCGGCAGGAAAAAACGGTATCTATGTGGTGCCTGTAGCTGCTGGTACCATTCAGATATCACTGCTCAAAGTCAGCAATGTCATATGAAGTCGTACCGGGGAGAAGTGGTTAAGAATAGTTTTTGGTTGGAATTCCACTTCCAAGTTAAGTTTACCTTTTCAAAAAAAATCCCCATGCATTCAAGCATCCCCAGTAGACTACATGTCGAGCAGCTTTAAAAAAAAAAAAAGGAAGTGTCTTATAAGGCCTCATACACACGGACGTTTTTTGACGCCGGCGTTTTCTGGCGTTTTTTGCAGCTCTCCATGTCAATGGCCCCATAAAAACGCCGACTTTTTTGAGCTGTAGATGGCATCGGCATAGTGAGCTGAAACTAGAACCCACGGCCAGCTCGTTCTGAGGCTGGAACATTTTGGCATTTTTTGACGCAGACGGCACAAAACGCCAACTAATATTGTACCGGCGTTAACCGGCGTTTTTTGACGCCAACGTTTTTAGGTTGAAAAATAGCAGAGGGATGATTTTTCTTAAAAAACGCCTATTGACGCTGACGCTCACTAACGCCGATGCATAACGCCGAAAAACGCCAATTTTTTTTTCCTTGACGTCGAGCCCGACGTTTTGTTTATTTTTTTAAGAAATGTCCGTGTGTATGAGGCCTTAATGTCATACCTGATGGCCATGCACAGCCTTTTTCCCTAGTGTGAGCGGCCCTCCCTGTCCTGGCAAGATGCCAGGACGCACCGCACTTTGGGTGCATACCCCCGGCATGGCAGGATTCAGAGCTCTGCCAGGTTCACACGAGCAGTGAGCTCTCTCTCTCTCTATCACTGCAGAGATGCAAAGTCACCAGTACTCCAGATACATCTGTTTCACGTTTATTGTAAATACATCACACAAGGCATAATAATAAATCGGCATTTCATGGCCTTGCTGGGTCCCTTTCTCATAGTGACAAGGTCAGGTCACTACATTGCCCTGAGAAAGGGACCCTGCATGGCCCCAAAAGGTTTTTGTGCCTTATGTGATGCGGTCTTTACAATAAACACACAAAACGCATGTATCTGGAGTAGCATTTACTCTGAGCACACATCATTACAAGGTTGAGTACTGTGGGGAGTGACACTTATATTTCAACGTATTAGAGTCCCTCTGTTGAAGTAGTGGCTGAGCTCAGAATTGTGTGCCATATTATTAGGACCTCCTGCTTAAAGTGGCTGTAAACCTCAGATATGAAATATGAACACAACATATCCCTCTATAGTGTATACTTGACTCAATACAGAGGACTATGTGCCATTTCTATCTCCTGCTTCCTTCCTCTGCTATCAGCATGCATCACTTCTGACAAGTTTTCCTGACACCAAGAGAAAAATGGTGACACAGCCTGTGATTGACAGCCTCAGCTTTGTTCCTGTGTGAAGGGGGTGTGTCCCTTCCCTTCAATCAGCTCTCATCAAGCTCTGCAGGGTGTAAATAAAGCTCCTCATCCCCTGCTTTATAAAAGCTCAGATAAGCTGTATAAATTCTGCACTTTAGATAGGTGTAAAAGAGATAGGGCAGCAGATAAACTGGTACAACTTATGTAGGATGATTTGTTTCTTCTCTGTGTATCACCTGAGTCCAGTCACTTTACTGGGTCTAGGTCAGTGGTTCTCAACTCCGGTCCTCGGGAGCCACTAACAGGCCAGGTTTGCAGGATAACTGAAATACATCACAGGTGATATCATTTGCTGCTCAGTGATTGCAGCATTCTAGTCTGCTTCTCCCCAAGGTAATACTTAAAATCTGGCCTGTTGGTGGGTCCTGAGGACCAGAGTTGAGAACCACTGGTCTAGGTAAAGGTGTCTTGTACACAAGCATGACCTCCTAGTGGCATGACTTAGACAACCCAATCTCAAACTTGTAAGAGTTGTCCTTACAGAAAATATATAAATTAGGGCTGCAACTAACGATTATTTTCATAATCGATTAGTTGGCCGATTATTGTTACGATTAATCGGATAATAACCTTAAAAAAAAAAAGCATGGTGTATAATTTAGTTACTATGTAAAGTTTTTTTTTTTTAAAAAAGGCAATTTATTCTTAAATATTTATACGCAGTGGTAAATATAATAATAAATACACCCAAAAGTAGGATATATGGGCATTTTATCTAGGAGTCAGACATGAAGCTATATGAAGGAAGATATAAATCTTTTATATTAAAGTAGTACTAAAAGCTGAGACTTTTTTTCCTTGGATATGATTTTAAATATAAGGCACAATACTAGTAAAAGATTACTGTAAATGCAATTGTAATGCCTTCTATTACCTCCAGTCTATCAGCCTCCACCTTCTCTGGGTTCAGATGCTGATCTTCCCTGCACACAGTCTTTAAAGTGGTTTTTTTTTAAACAACAAACATGTTATACTTACCTGCTCTGTGTAACGGTTTTGCACAGAGCAGCACTGATTCTCCTCTTCTGGGGTCCCCCACCAACGCTTCTGGCTCCTTCCTGCCTTCAGAGTGCCCCTATAGCAAGCTACAAGTGTAATAGAGAGAGCCCCTATAGCAGTGGTTCTCAACTCCAGTCCTCGGGACCCACTAACAGGCCAGGTTTGCAGGATAACTGAAATGCCTCACAGGTGATATCATTTGCTACTCAGTGATTGCAGTATTCTAGCCTGCATTTCCCCAAGGTAATACCTAAAATCTGGCCTGTAAGGGGGTCCCGGGGACCGGAATTGAGAACCGCTGCCCTATAGCAAGGTAAAAAAATGACTGCCTTTAAAACCATTCACTTCCTGCCCAGGACTACATGTCCCATGAGGTATTGCTCCTCACACATTCACAAGTTCTCAGGCACTTACTGACATGTATGGATGTTGTACTGAGCTGTATGTGTGCTGCACTGTATTCAGAGCAGCCACCAGAAATTTTCGGTCCATATCACTATATAATAAAAATGCAAAAAAGATGTTAAAGCGGCGATCAACGCAATGTCCGGCCCCTACTTCTCCCCTCCCACTGCCTTCTGGAAGACACACACGGGTCCCAGAATACAGCGGGAATATGCAGAAAGCGCATCGCAACTCGTGCATGCACAGTAGGAAACCAGCTGTGAAGCCACAAGGCTTCACTTTCTGTTTACCTTCGTAAGGATGCCGGCGCCTGCACCCAGTGCCGAAGGACAGATGGGCTAGGGTGCTGACATCGCGGGATCCCTGGACAGGTAAGTGTCCTTATATTAAATGTCAGCAGCTACAGTATTTGTAGCTGCTGACTTTTAATGTGTTTTTGTACAGGCTGGAACTCCTCTTTAAATTATCCATACAAAAAGTTTTTGGGCAATGTAAAGCATTTTACATTGCTCAGCCCTCCTGCACTCCCAGGAGAACCCCAGTCTCCTAGGACAGCCCAGCCTGCGTACTCCAGTCTCTTCTCATAGATCCTTCCTATGCTGTGTCAGTGTCATTGTACACCGAAGCCTGTAAATACCTTATAAGCTCCGTTCTTTACGGCCGGTCACGTGACCGCTCTCCTGTGATCTTTCGTGGCTGGTCACATGACCGCTCTCCTCCTCCAATGTAAAGCTACACTCGGAGGAGAGAGGCCAGAAAGAACAGAGTTAATAAGGCATTTACCTGCTTCGATACAATGACACATTGTAGGAAGGATCTATGAGAAGGGACTGGCAGTGATTTTTTTTTTTAAACTTTAGCGTACGCTGGCCGGGCTGTCCTAGGAGGGGCAGAGCGGCCGAAATTACGTCATTTGTTGAATCGCAATTCAGCCATTCTCTGCATCAATGCAGAATCATTTGTGGCTGAATCACGATTTAACGATTATTTTTCAACACCCCTAAGATCCATGCCTTCCCTACTGACAGAACGGCAATCTGCCTTATTTACATTGTCCCGGAAGTGTCAGTTCATGTACTAGGTACGCGATGTGGCACAGAGAGGGGCCCTGTCGCAGTATATCTACGGTGGGCGGTCCGCAAGTGGTTAAAAAAAACACAAAGCCACGCTATACAGCAGACAGCGGTGGAATGCGCACTGAGCCTGAGTTCACTCTTGCAATGCGGGAATCGGAGCGATTCCAGTGTGGGTTTCCGCATCGCATCTCCTCCAGCAGGAAGTTCACATTACCCTCTGTGAACCGCTCTGGGTGTCAATACACAGTACACAGTTCACACATCGCAGTGCAAACTGTAGATTCGGACAGGAATCAGATTGCATGGGTGTGAAAGTACTGCAGGCACCTTTTCAAAGTCGATTTTCAAAGTTGCATAGATGGGAATGTTTGCCATTGAAATAAATGGGCTGTGACTTGTCTTGCGACTATGTGTCCAAAGTCGCACTAATGGAAACGGAGCCTTAAAAACGTATTACTCACATGTAATGAGCAATAGAAATTGATCTGTACACAGTGCCATACAGAAACAACCACGTGGTTCTACACTGTAGACAATCTTCAGCATGTTGCATTGAAATCCATCTTACAGTTTCTAAAAGTGTGTATGTTCTGTGCTGCTGGAACTACGAAGAGAGCAGAACATACTTGCAAGGCCTGTCCTCCCTTTCCTCCCTCTCTCTCAGGGGATCATATGATCTGAAGGATCGGAGGGATGGGGGAGGGGCTAGGCATGTCTATGTAAGAACGAGGGACAACCTTTTCAGGAAGTGAAAGACAGCTTAGCAAATTCAGATAACAGGAAATAGAGTTGTCCCTGAAGAACAGGAAGAAGCCGATTATCTGCCTTAGATTAGACTTTCTAAGCGAAACAATCAGCTAGCCAGAAAATGAATAATATCAAAGATAAAGATATTGAACATACTATTCATAGGAAAAATTTCATTTTTGACTGGACTTCCACTTTAAGCTTCATAAACACCTGTAGTTTTTTCGTTCAACCTAACAGGGCTGAATTAAAAAGAAACTGACAGCTTAGACAGTACTATCTATCCGACGTACAGCGATCTCCTCTGCTGTGGTATTGTGTTGAGACAGGGGGGCGGCCCCAGCCAGAACACCCCCATCAGCGCTCTCAGCCACTGGCTGCCTGACATTCCTGTACTCGGCTTTAGGGTTTACAAATACTCAAATGTTCTCTAATGAAGCCCATTGTAAACAGCACTTAGCAGAAGCCTGGCAGGCCAGAGCACTAATAGTTATAAACCTCAACTGTGCCAGAGACTTGTAATCGGCCATCATAAAATCATTTAGAAGCAGTAAACATTTGCAGTCTGGCTCTACCTAATCTCAAGCGGCCTTCTCTAAGGCACGCCATATATGATGCGATTTTCTTTCCTGCAACGAGTTGCAGGGGGGGAAAAAAAATATCACTCAATTTCCCCATCAACAGTCAGTGTGGGTGGGAGAATCCATCTCTCACACTCAGTGATTATTACTAGTGGATATAGCTGCTGGCTTTAATTGCATGTAAAAATCCAACATGCTGGTTGTATCCAAGTTGATGGATCAACTTGGGTACAATCAGCCCGCTCATAGTTGGTTCGAATTTCAGCGGGTCTCTGCTGAACAAGCCAAGAAAAGAATGGTCTATGGCCGGTGTAGCGTAGTTTATTGAAACCCCATAAAAATGGAAACCGGAAGGGACGTTTTGTCGCCACCATGTTGCTACACCCGCACTAAGGATACAGAGAGAAGGCGGCAAGCGGACATCTTTGTACACCCAATGAAGTTTTTAATTTCACACTTATTTTTAACAGTAAACGGAGACCTTCTGTCTGTATCTTTAGTGCAGACGAGTGCGGGTGTAGCAACATGGTGGCAAGAAACCGTCCCTTCCAGTTTCCATTTCTATGGGGTTACAATAAGCGACGCTACACCGGCCTAAAACTAAATTACTTTCAAAACAAGTCTATTCAAATGTACAGGAAAATGGTGATCCAATAGGGTCCCAGATATGAATAGGCTATGGCCTCCCCTTCTCTTTAACCACTTCCCCCAGGTTGGTGTCATATGACGTCCTGGACTTTGAGTGGAGATATGTGAATGATTGCAGCTCCAGGTATCATTCAGATATCTCTTTTTATAGCGGCTGTTAAGCCACTTGACTGCATTTACAGGCGGCTTACCATAAAGCTGGCTATGGACCAGATGGTCCCCGTCCATCTTTATGACCCCCCGAGGCCAGAAACTACACCAGCAGATGTAAACACTGCTGTTTTTTTGTACTGGTAATCCTGAGATTGTTTTTGTTTTTGGATTGCAGGCTTTCCAGCATAGAGGAGAGATGTAGGGAGCTAATAGATTCCAGATCTCTCCATAAAGAGGACCTGTCATGCCATATTCCTATTAGAAGGGATGTTTACCTTCCTTGTATTAGGAATAAAAGTGATCAAAAAATAAAAAATGAAAGGGAAAGTCTAAAAATGAAACAAACAGAATAAATAAATTTAAAAGCGCTCCCATCCCTCGCGCGCAGAAGCAAACACAAGTCGCGCCAGCATATGTAAGCAGCATTCAAACCACATGTGAGGGATCGCAGCGAACGTTACAGCGAGAGCAATAATTCTAGCACTAGACCTCCTCTGTAACACTAACATATTTAAAGCGATGCCTAGGGAGATTTTTTTAAGTACCAAAGTTTGGCGCCATTCCACAAGTATGCACAATTTTAAACCCTTCAGCCCCGGAAGGTTCTGACCCCTTCCTGACCAGGTCATTTTTCGCGATATGGCACTGCGCCGCTTTAACCGACAACTGCGCGGCCGTGCAACATTGTACCCAGACAAAATTGCAGTCCTTTTTACCCCACAAATAGAGCTTTCTTTTGGTAGTATTTAATCACCTCTGAGATTTTTATTTTTTGCACACAAAAAAAGAGCGACAATTTTGAAAAAAATATTCTTCTACATATTTTTGGTAAAACAAAAATTGCAATAGGCGTATATTGATTGGTTTGCGCAAAAGTTATCGCGTCTACAAACTATGGGATAGATTTAGGGACTTTTTTTTTTACTGATAATGGCGGCGATCTACGATTTTTGGCGGGACTGCGACATTGCAGCAGACAAATCTAACCCCCAAATGACACTTTTTAGGGACCACATTACATCATTGATCAGTGCTATAAAAATGCAGGGAAAGGGTTAAGTGTGTTCTCTCATTGTGTTTTAACTGTAGGGGGGGTGGGCAAGCAGGGACATGGCAGATCTGACTGTTCTTGATTACTGGGAACAGTAGATCAGTGTCATGTCCCCTGACAGAATTGGGGATGTGCCTTGTTTACATAGGCAGATCCCTGTTATGCCTCTGTAACAGGCGATCGTGGGTCGCTGGCGGACATCGCGCATGTCCTCTATCGCTCGTGCACAAACCGCCATACAGCTACGTCAATTTGGGCAGGAGAGGCAACCTGCCACCGTCAAGCAACGGCGGCTGGTCAACAAGCTGTTAAAGGGTGACAGGTTAGGTATATTTACTCGGTGTAACATCATCTCTTTCACATTATACAAAAAAATTGGGGTGCATATTGTGTTTTTTTTTTTTTAAATAAATGAAAAGTGTTTTTTTTCCCCCAAAAAAATCATGTTTGAAATACTGCTGCATAAACACTGTGTGACATAAAAAGTTGCAATAACCGCCATTTTATTTCCTAGGGTCTCTGCCTAAATGTACACACACACACACTATGTGTATATATATATATATATATATATATATATATATATACACACACACACACACACACACACACACACACACATATACATATATATATATATATATATATACACATACATACATACACAATGTTTGGGGGTCTTCTAGCAAAAAAAATTAAGATTTTTTTTTTTTACATGTAGAAGAAAAATGCCATCCCTGTGAGGGCCGTGTTTGTTCTCACAGGGGATATACAGGTGTTCTGTGCATCCCCATTCATATCCATTAGGATGCAGCGGCTGCACAGATACAGTCACTACTGCCAAAATAAATGACAT
This sequence comes from Glandirana rugosa, assembly GCA_018402905.1. Taxonomy (NCBI): domain Eukaryota; kingdom Metazoa; phylum Chordata; class Amphibia; order Anura; family Ranidae; genus Glandirana; species Glandirana rugosa. The sequence goes on along the minus strand of BLSH010071085.1, from coordinate 1,005,630 downwards.
CTGTGCCGGTCCCCGAACTCACGCCATCTGCGTTCGGGAACCAGCACCTAAATGCCTGTCACGTTAGGAGCAGCAGCTGTGTTCTATTTGACATGAATAGGACTACCTGCACAAGGATGTATAGAACACCTATGCAAACAAACATGGCTCTCACATGAGCATGCGGTTTGGTACGCCTGCGTGACGAGGCCTATATAGAACTGGAGGCAGACTAGTCGCATTACACTTCCTAGGCAATTATTTCTCCAGTTTAATAAATGTTTGGTCTTTATTAATGTGTGATTTCATTCTATTTAATATTATGACAGTTGACGGATTGTAACACATGGTCATCTGGAAATATGGATAAAGTTGAGGCCCTAAACCCAGAAGCAGGCAGCAATGTACCAGTATGTTGCTTCACTTGTACTGGTCGCCTGTCCGTACTTGCGGGTATCCGCATTGCGGGTATGTGGTCCTTGCCAACTTCAATACCGGGCACTTTCACCCCCTTCCTGCCCAGGCCAATTTTCAGCTTTCAGCGCTGTCACACATTGAATGACAATTGTGCAGTCATGCAACACTGCACCCAAATAAAATTCACATCATTTTGTTCTCACAAATAGAGCTTTCTTTTAGGGGTATTAATCATCGCTGGGTTTTTCATTTTTTGCTAAATAAATGAAAAAATACTGAAAATTAAAAAAAAACAAAGTCCCGGTTTTCTTTATACAATTTTGCAAATCTTTCTTCATGAATTTAGACTAAAATGTATTTGGCTACATTTCTTTGGTGAAAATACCACAAATCAGTGTTTATTATTTAGCCTGTGTGTAAGTTATACAGTCCACAAATGATGGTATGTATCTGAAAGCAGATCAATGCTGATGTACTGAAGACCTATCTCATATCTTCAGGCCCAAAAATGCCAGGATAGTACAGATATTCCCCAAACTACCCCTTTTTGGAAAGTAGACAGCCGAAGGTATTTAGTAATTTTTTGTTAAAATTTTTTTTGGAAAATTAAGAAATTAAAAAAGTTTTTTTTTTCCTTTACATACTGTCACCAGTGCAGTACAGCATTATGATATAATGGGTATGGTGGTGATCAGGGACAGACTGGTGACAGTACGGGGAGGAAAAAAATGTTTTGGGTTTTTTTGTGGACAAATTTTTTTTTTTTTAACTCACTGACCAGAGCAATAACATGTTACCAAAGTAATATTATACTGCTCTGGGGAATTGATCAGGATTTTTTTTTTTTGTACACATTATGTTTGCTTATAGCAGTGTACCATAGGTGTGCGTACAGGGTATGCAAGGTGTGCCTGGGCACACCGTAATCACCCTGCTCTGCACAGATTTCCCCTGCTGCTTGGATGCAGAGAAAGGGACTGGGGGATTTCTGTCCTCAGTCCCTTTCTTTGTCCTGAAAGTGAGACATCAGGGGTCTGTTTAGATCCCTGATATTTCGCCAAAGCCCCCCCCATGGGGGCTCCTAAAAAAATAAAAAATAAAAATAAAAAGTATTGTTAAAAAGGTAAATTGTAAAAAAGTAATAGAGAGAGAATAATAAAGAAGAAACTACCAACTCTGCTCTTTTGACAGTGTCCATTGCCCTACAGCTAAAAAAAAAAAAAAAAATATATATATATATATATATATATATACATACACACACACACACACACACACACCCACACGCAGGTGTGTTTGAGCTTTGGGGTGCACACCCTAATGCAATAGGTTGCGCACACCTATGCAGTGTACTAAATTGCTATAAGCAAGCATTTTACTGAATAAAACTGAAACAGTCTATTTTGTTTTGATGAGCTGTGATTGGTCAAAGTGAATCACATGGTACAGATGGGCTGTGACTGGCCCTGTCTATACAATGTGATCAAATTGACCAATCACAGCTGGCAACACAATGTAAACAATGGATGGTATGAAAGGAAGCCATTCATTGTGTATAACTGTCATGTGACCTGCTGTGATTGATCACATGGTACTGGCAGCGAACCGTTACTCTGATCAGTCATCGGCTGTGTCCCCTGGACAGATCCTGTCGCCCCGCGGCCAGCACTTCCTGACAGGACAAAATAGGATGTCCTGTCAGGATAAGAAAGCCATCATTTGACTGTAGGCTGGGCAGGAAGTGGTTAAAGGGGACACAGACAGCAATAAAAACCTGATGGGTGTTCTAATCCATCTCCCCTCTATACAAAGCTAAAAAACAGTCTTGCTTTTGGTTCACTTTGAAGGAAAAGTTCACTTAAAAAAAAAAATGTGCATTTATTTAACTATTTATTTTTGGAGCCTGTAAAGCATTGCACCATTGATCAGCAGATCGCTGATGCCATGCAGGTCTCCTGCAGATCTGTCAGTGTATCTGTGTACCCGTTATGGGCAAGCAGATACACTGACAGGAAGACTCAATGAACTACCATGGTGCTCCATACCCTCGACAGCCGCAAATGATGTCAGGACTTGTAAAAAAAAATATCTATATATAGTGTTAGGGGGGTCTGAGTCATTTTCTAGCAAAAAAAAAAAAAAAAAAGTGTCAGAATTGGCCTGGGTGGCCAGTGGTTAATAAACAGACATTCACCAGTCCAGGGATCCAGCACTGTGCTCACCTGAGCCAATTCCTCACTAACCTCCACCATCCTAACTGTGGGCAGCCATCTAGGCTGCTTGCGCCTTCACATTGTGAATCGTCCCCTTGTGAATGAGGTAGGGGGAACGTCTGCTAAGATTGTCTAGGTCAGGGATAAGCAATTAGCGGACCTCCAGCTGTTGCAAAAATACAAGTCCCATCATGCCTCTGGGTGTCATGCTTGTGGCTGTCAGTCTTGCTATGTTCATGGGACTTGTAGTTCTGCATCAGCTGGGGGTCCGCTAATTGAAAATTCCTGGTCTAGGTGATCTGAGCAGAAGTGGGAACCTGGCAAAACTAGGTGCACTGGCACCACACATCTATGAAGTCATTGGATCAGTCTGGTAGTGGTGGGGGAAGGTTTTCCTGGCACACACTACACTTCCTGGCACCACACATCTATGAAGTCATTGGGTCAGTCTGGTAGTGGTGGGGGAAGGTTTTCCTGGATACACACTACACATCCTGGCACCACACATCTATGAAGTCATTGGGTCAGTCTGGTAGTGGTGGGGGGAGGGTTTTCCTGGCACACACTACACTTCCTGGCACCACACATCTATGAAGTCATTGAGTCAGTCTGGTAGTGGCGGGGGAAGGTTTTCCTGGCACACACTACACTTCCTGGCACCACACATCTATGAAGTCATTGGGTCAGTCTGGTAGTGGCGGGGGAAGGTTTTCCTGGCACACACTACACTTCCTAGCACCACACATCTATGAAGTCATTGGGGGTCCGACTGGGTTACTGAAGTATCTACACACCACGATCCTTCA
>BLSH010071085.1:931321-943489 GCA_018402905.1 Glandirana rugosa | reverse complement strand
TTAAAGGGCAGGTGTTGGTGTGTTGAAGGGTGGGTTTTGGTGCGTTGAAGGATGGGTTTTGGTGTGTTGAAGGGTGGGTTTTGGTGTGCTGAAGGGCAGGTTTTGGTGTGTTGAAGGGCGGGTTTTGGTGTGCTGAAGGGCAGGTTTTGGTGTGTTGAAGGGCGGGTTTTGGTGTGTTGAAGGGTGGGTTTTGGTGTGCTGAAGGGCAGGTTTTGGTGTGTTGAAGGGCGGGTTTTGGTGTGCTGAAGGGCAGGTTTTGGTGTGTTGAAGGGTGGGTTTTGGTGTGTTGAAGGGCGGGTTTTGGTGTGCTGAAGGGCAGGTTTTGGTGTGTTGAAGGGCGGGTTTTGGTGTGTTGAAGGGTGGGTTTTGGTGTGTTGAAGGGCGGATTTGGGTGTGTTGCAGGACGGTGGCACTTAGTGTGTTGCAGTGGCCCGTCTTACAAGACACCCAAATCCGCCCTTCAACACTCCCAAACTCACTCTGCAATACACCCAATTCTGCCTGTCACGTTGGTCACCCCACATGAGCAGGGATCCAGGCAGAATCTGGCGATTACATTCTCCCTTTGCACATCGTTGGATAATGCCTCTCATGCTCTCTGCAGCTGGAGTGACGTTGGTACTGCGCATGTGCAGATTGTCGGTGGCATTATCTGGCAGAGATGCACTATTCAATAGAACACCGGCCCCTTAAGGGGTTTTACATGCCGGGAGGTGGGGCTTAAGGTCATGTGACTGCCCTGATTGACTGTCATGATGGTCACATGATAGGAAATCTGTTTTCCGTCACGCATCGGTAACACACCACATGCAGTCCAGTGGTTTTTTTTTTTTCTGCATAAAAAACGCATAGATAGTAGGTCATATGGTTTCCAATGGCATAGTTCACACCAGTGTGGTCATTTGCAGAGAACATGCTGCATTTTTCCTGCATTGCACTGTACTAGAACATGGTAAAACGCATCAAAAACACACCGCAATGCAGTGGAAAGCATCCAAAATGCATCAATAATGCACCAGACACCAGCACATTAAAAACAAAACAACCCCCCCCCCAAGAAAATAGAAAAAAAGCATCTAGAATACATCTGGAAACGCATCAAAAACACACCGGGACGCGTTAAAAGTGCATTAAAAGCGCACATGCAGAAACGCATGTGGCGTGGGTTCAGATTCTGTCCAGTGCGCTTTTAATCGTCATTAAATGCGCATGCACAGCGTTTTCCATGGATTCCTAGAAATAAAATAAATTGATGGGCGGGGTAGGGGCGTGGTTACCTCCACTGCACAGGTGTGAGGTGGGCGTGGCCTGACATATAATGAAGTCATATTTTCAGGTGAGGGCTGAGGCTCTGGAATAACACAGCACACTGCCTGTCATTAGACTGTGAGCTTCCAATACAAAGATCCCTATAAGACAACCTGTCACCACAATATCAGCCCCGCCCACAAAATGTCTTCCACCACTAGGCGTCCATGGAACAGGTGCACTTTACAGCCAGCGGACACACCCAGTTCCCACCCCCATCCCCGCTCCTCCAACCAAAACACCGCCTCGCTGACCCGATTTACATACAGGCCACCACACAGCCAATAGCAGCGCGTCCGCTCTTTCCCCTTTCCGCTGACACGGGATGACGTCGCGCACACACCTCCGACATGGGGCGGGGAAGGGCGCGGGCTGGTGAGGAAGAGGGCGGGGACGCCTGTGGCCAATTACTGGCGCTTGGAGGGGAGGGAGAGGGAGAGGGAGTTTGTCTGGACGGCACTCCCACTTGTCCCTACTGTGCGTAATACCGTGCGCGCCCCCTGAGGGTAAAAGGAGAGTTCGGGAGCGCGCTTCTGTGTGTAAGGAGCGGAGGGGACGGGAAGATGGGGGAGAGAGCGGGAACCCGGTGAGTGTGGGGAGCTGGGGGAGGGAGGGAGGGCTGTCATTGGGGCCATTATAGTATAATGTGTGATGCCTGTGTGTGTGCTGTCACCGGACCCTGTGTACTGCGACCACCAGTGTGTGCTGTCCCCAGTGATGGGGAGACCTCCTGTGCAGTGTGCGTGCAGTCACCCCACACCATTGTTTACATTGTTTGCACTCTGCGTGATGTCACTGTGTGTGTGTGATGTCACTATGGTTGGCACTGTGTGTGATGTCACTATGGTTGGCACTGTGTGTGATGTCACTATGGTTGGCACTCTGTGTGATGTCACTGTGTGTGTGTGATGTCACTATGGTTGGCACTCTGTGTGATGTCACTGTGTGTGTGTGATGTCACTATGGTTGGCACTGTGTGTGATATGGCTATGGTTGGCACTGTGTGTGATGTCACTATGGTTGGCACTGTGTGTGATGTCACTGTGTGTGATGTCACTATGACTATGGTTGGCACTGTGTGTGATGTCACTATGGTTATGGTTGGTACTGTGTATGATGTCACTATGGTTATGGTTGGTACTGTGTATGATGTCACTATGGCTGGCACTGTGTGTGATGTCACTATGGTTGGCACTGTGTGTGATGTCATTATGGCTGGCACTGTGTGTGATGTCACTATGGCTGGCACTGTGTGTGATGTCACTATGACTATGGTTGGCACTGTGTGTGATGTCACTATGACTATGGTTGGCACTGTATGTGATGTCACTATGGCTGGCACTGTGTGTGATGTCACTATAGCTATAGTTGGCGCGGTGTGTGATGTCACTATGTGTGTGATGTCACTATGGCTAGGGTTGGCACTGTGTGTGATGTCACTATGACTATGGTTGGCACTGTGTGTGATATCACTGTGTGTGATGTCACTATGACTATGGTTGGCACTGTGTGTGATGTCACTGTGTGTGATGTCACTATGACTATGGTTGGCACTGTGTGTGATGTCCCTATGGCTATGGTTGGCACTGTGTGAGATGTCACTATAGCTATGGTTGGCACTGTGTGTGATGTCACTGTGGCTGGCGCTGTGTGTGATGTCACTATGACTATGGTTGGCACTGTGTGTGATGTCACTATGGCTGGCGCTGTGTCTGATTTTAACTATAGCTATGGTTGGCGCTATGTGTGATGTCACTATGGTTGGCACTGTGTGTTCTGTCACTATAGCTATGGTTGGCACTGTGTGTGATGTCGCTATCGCTATGGTTGGTGCTGTGTGTGATGTCCCTATGGCTATGGTTGGCGCCGTGTGTGATGTCACTGTGGCTGGCGCTGTGTGTGATGTCACTATGACTATGATTGGCACTGTGTGTGATGTCACTATAGCTATGGCTGGCGCTGTTTGTGATGTCACTATAGCTGGCGCTGTGTGTGATGTCACTATAGCTGTGGTTGGCGCTGTGTGTGATGTCACTATAGCTGTGGTTGGCGCTGTGTGTGATGTCACTATAGCTTGCGCTGTATGTGATGTCACTATGGCTGGCGCTGTGTGTGATGTCACTATGACTATGATTGGCACTGTGTGTGATGTCACTATAGCTATGGCTGGCGCTGTTTGTGATGTCACTATAGCTGGCGCTGTGTGTGATGTCACTATAGCTGTGGTTGGCGCTGTGTGTGATGTCACTATAGCTTGCGCTGTATGTGATGTCACTATGGCTGGCGCTGTGTGTGATGTCACTATGGCTGGCGCTGTGTGTGATGTCACTATAGCTATGGTTGGCGCTGTGTGCGGTTTCACTATAGCTATGGTTGGTGCTGTGTGTGTGTGATGGCACTATGGCTATGGTTGGCGCTTTGTGTGATGTCACTATAGCTATGGTTGGCGGTGTGTGTGATGTCACTATAGCTATGGTTGGCGGTGTGTGATGTCACTATAGCTATGGTTGGCGGTGTGTGTGATGTCACTATAGCTATGGTTGGCGGTGTGTGTGATGTCACTATAGCTATGGTTGGCGGTGTGTGATGGCACTATGGCTATGGTTAGCACTGTGTGTGACATCACTATAGCTATGGTTGGCGCTGTGCGTGAGGTCACTGTAGTTGGCGTGTGTGAGAGATGTCGCAGTGGCTGGCGCTGTGTGAGATTTTGCTGTGGCTGGCGGCGTGTGTGTGTGATGTACCTATAGCTATGGGACGTAGGAGTAAGTTTGTGCATTCACTCTGTTGTGTTGTTGTAGTCCTTGTACCAGCACTGGGACCTCCTATGCATTGTGTATATGTCTTTGCTCCTACAGCCAGTATACATAGCAATAGACCCTCGCTGTGCCCAGCACTGGGTGATGACATCATAGCAGTGGGTATTAGGACTGGCAGTGTGCCTGCTGTCTGTGTGCTCAGTACTGCCTCCTATAGGCTATGTTGGCTCTGAGAGCAGCAGTGCATTGTGTATGGGGCTGTGTGCTCATTATACTGCTGGGCTGGCACTGCAGGGCCGACAATAGATGGACTGAGATAGGGCTGGTGCAGCAGGGACTCCCCACATTCTGATCCGCGTATGACTGGCAATAGGAAGTCGATTGGGAATGTTGGGAAAACTTTTGTGAGCCATTCGCTGATCAGTGTATTAGAATGGCAGAGTCAAACTAGAATGACCCAACAGGGAGGATCCTCCATCCACCTCACACGTGTCAGTGGGGGAATCTGCTTCTGCTACGGTCAGTCAAATTTTGTGAGGTGGGTGGGGGGTGGTCCAAGCTGCAGTGTGTGTCTGTAGGGGCGCACACAGCCCAGCTCAGGAGCGTGCCCGCACGGCATTTGAATCCCTTTGAAGAACTGCTCATATTAGTTGGAGGACAGTGCCAGCCTCCAATCAGATACAAGCACGGTTCAGGTAGTCGGTGGGTGCTGAATGTAAGAGCCAGATGCTGATGTTCTTCTATCTGTGCTGATTTTTCATGTATGGGGGGGGGTCATGGATTTCTCTTGTGCAGCCTGTGAGACTGAATGAGAGGAACTTGGAAGTGCTTGTTGCCAACTTAATACCAAGCTCCACCTTAAGGCCAAACTTTACGGAAAAAGGGACGCTCTGCTTATTATGCTTTAAACATTTCTACAGGTTACCAGTTTAGAGTTGCAGAGGAGATCTAGCGCTAGAATTATTGCTCTCGCGTGGCGATACCTCACATGTGTAGTTTGAATACCGTTTACATATGTGGGTGTGACTTGCGTATACGGGGTTTTTTTCTTATTTTTACACTGTCCCTTTAATTTTATTTTTTTTGATCACTTTTATTCCTATTACAAGGAATGTCAACAGACGTTGTAATAGAAATGAGCATGAAAGGTCCTCTTTATTGAGAGATCTGGGGTCAAAATGACCCCAGATCTCTCATTTACCTTTTTAAAAGCCAAAAAACAAAAGACATATTTTTTGCTTTTAGGAGGGGAAAAAATCATCCCTTTAAGTCTGAGAGGCACAGAAGTGACGCCAGACGTCGCTCCAGTCCTCCTAGGCATAGCGCTGAGTGGGGGGCTCTCTTGTCCTCACTCAGCTTCCTGCCTGACGATCAGTTTCCTGGGTTACTGATGGGTCTGGTAAGCTCGGGAAGCAGCATGGGGGGTGTTGGGCGGCCTATCCCGCGGGCATATAAAAGTGATCTCGCGGCGCACCATTTTTTATCTGAAAGCCGGCTGCCTGCTGTAGATAATGATACCAGGGTTATGGCCTCTAGCTGCTGCCATAACCTTGGTATTTAACGTCAAAGTAATGACGTGCATTTACCGTTAGATGGTCGGCAAGTGGTTAAAGCCGTAGTAAACCGCTGAGGGAACCCCCCCCCCAAAAAAAACCTGCAAGACAGTAGCATAATGTGCTAGTATGCATCACATATACTAGCACATTATGAAATACTTGCCTTACAGCAAAGCTCCTGCAGCATGCCTGGTCACTGCTGAGGGAGCGGACATGTTCCCTCGCTGTTTCTTCCGGCATCGTGGGCTCCGGCACTGTGAGTGGCCGGAGGCGCGATGACGTCACTCCCACGCATGCGTGCGGGAGTCCTCCGTTCTGGCACGATCCACCGGACAGGGTGGATTTGATATAAATAACTAGTAAAAAGCTTGATTTAAATCCTAATTTTTAAAGAGCACCTGTCATCTCTGTCCCGCAGCGGCTCCTCCTCTGACCCGCTGTTGACTCACCGACAGTCCCATTCACTTTAATGGGACGGCTGGTGATGCGGCAGTGACACAACAAGGTGAGGGACGTGGCAGCAGCAGGTGAGTGGATGCCCACTAACAGGGGCTACCATGATGGATCTGAAATGACAGGTGCTCTAGGTTAGTAAAACAGCGATATCCGAGCCGATTCAATCATATAGTTTGTAGTGTACATAGATTTGCAAAACAATGGGACAAAGGAATATGCTTAAACTTTGTTTTATCTCATGGCTATTGTGATATTGTGTGAATGCATCAATGCAGTGCATGTTCTCTCAGCTTGCAGAGCTTGGATTCATTGAATGAGTTTACCAAAAATGTAACAATTGCAGAATATACAGCCTCATGCTACATAATTTAGTAATGTTATTAAATCATTTATTTTTATCCACCCTGCTGCTTGATCTTCAGCCTGCATGCGCCGCTGTGGTCAGTGGCTTCATGCAGGGGGAATATCTCCTAAACCGTACAAGGGCCCTTGATGCGCCCCCCCCTAAAAAAAATGACATGCCAATTGTTGCATGTCAAGGGGTCACCTTCCCTTAAAGCGGAAGTTCCACTTTCGGGTGGAACTCAGCTTTAATGTCCCTTTTTAAATACCATATTTGCGCCAAAGTTGGTCCAAACAAACAATTTTCTTCCCTAACCGCTGCACTTGCTGGGCGCACTGTATTACCGGTATGGAGCCTCCACTATATACAGCTGTGGCCAAAAGTTTTGAGAATGACACAAATATTAATTTTCACAAAGTCTGCTGCTTCAGTGTTTTTAGATCTTTTTGTCAGATATTATTATGATATACTGAAGTATAATTACAAGAATTTCATAAGTGTCAAAGGCTTTTACTGACAATTACATGACGTTTATGCAAAGAGTCAATATTTGCGGTGTTGACCCTTCTTTTTCAAGACCTCTGCAACTCCCCCTGCCATGCTGTCACTCAACTTCTGGGCCCCATCCTGACTGATGGCAGCCCATTCTTTCATAATCAATGCTTGGAGTTTGTCAGAATTTGTCGGTTTTTATTTTGTTCAACCGCCTTTTGAGGATTGACCACAAGTTCTCAATGGGATTAAGGTCTGGGAAGTTTCCTGGCCATGGACCCAAATGTCGATGTTCTGTTCCCCAAGCCACTTAGTTATCACTTTTGCCTTATGGCAAGGTGCTCCATCGTGCATTGTTCCTCACCAGATTGTTCTTGGATGGTTGGGAGAAGTGGTTCTCCGAGGATGTTTTTGTACCGTTATTTATTCATGGCTGTGTTCTTTGGCAAAACTGCGAGTGAGGCCACTCCATTGGCTGAGAAGCAACCAAACACATGAATGGTCAGAAAGGAGATTCATCAGAGAACTTTACCACAGTCCAATCCCTGTACCTTTTGCAGAATATCAGACTGTCCCTGATGTTTTTCTTGGAGAGAAGTGGCTTCTTTGCTGCCCTTCTAGTCACCAATCCATCCTCCAAAATTCTCATCACTGTGCGTGCCGATGTCCTCACACCTACCTGCTGCCATTCCTGAGCTCTGCACTGGTGGTGCCCCCATCCCACAGCTCAATCAACTGTAGGAGACGGTCCTGGGGCTTGCTGGACTTTCTTGGGCGCCCTGAGGCCTTCTTCACAAGTGCACTGGAAATGTTTTTTAATGGGATTATGTTCATTTTGATAGCAAAGAGGAACTTTGAAATTAATTTCAGTTCATCTGATCCTCTTCATAACATTCTGGAGTATATGCAAATTTGCCATCATAAAAAATATTTGTGTCATTCTCAAAAATGTTGGCCACTGCTGTACAGCATACAGCGCTGTCTTCTGGCCGTAGGACAGAGACTCCCCAGAGGCACATGGATGACATCATAATCCTCCGCCTGAGCCAATCAGAGGAAGCTTTATATTTTATTCATAGAGTACAGAGTTTCATGTGAATGGCTGAGCAGTGCTCTACTTGACTATTTTGTTCCAGGAGTTAGACGGGAAGTGTGTCCTTCTGTCAGAACACTGCGCTGTATACTGTATGTAGCTGAGGATATGTAAATGAAATACAGGGCGCCCAGCGAGTGCACCTGTTAGTGAAGTAAAGAGTTTGCTTGGTGCAAATAAACCATTTGAAGGGATCTGTATATCAGCGTGTATGAAGCCAGTAAACTGGTAATGGGGGACCACCACTATGTTGTCACTATAGACAGTGTAATAGTGATAGGATGACTGCAGAGTGTATAGCACCACATGTAGTGCAGGGTTCGACACATTTTCTTTGAATCTAGGTGCCAGCTAAAAAAAGTTAGGCGCAAGTTTGGCGATATGTAACGTGTATTGCAATCAATGTTTTTCATGCGTAGGTGGTCCAACGTGCGCATTTTACCTTCTGTATGTACGTATATGGCGGGGGGGGGGTGTTTGCATTGAAAATTATACTTTTTACAGTGAAAAAAGAAAAACATTTTTTTTCCATCACATAGGGGATATGATGATTTTTTTTTTTTTTTGTGAAGTGACTCTTTTTAATGAGATGTTCAGAGACTAAAAGCCCTGTTCACATTGGCACGATTTGACAGGTGAAATCGCAGCCTATTGCTGGCAGCGCCACCGTCCTAATCAGTGCAACATTGACTTTGCGGTGCCGCACCGATTTCCAAAAGTAGTTTCTGCACTACTTTTGGCGGCTTCGGCAAGAGGGCGATTTCAATAGATATCGGTGCATGAATCTGCACAGATGTCTTTCAAATCCCCCCCCCCCCCCCCGAACTCGCACTGAAATGCAGGTTCAAAAATGATTTCAAACTCGCGTTCAGTGTGAACGAGGGCGTAATGTCTTTCCTGTACTTCACTGAATCGAATACAGCGCAGGTTGCACAACAGTGCATTCTTTCCCGGCCATGCTGGCTGGGGACATGGACAACAGGGACCTGGAAGTGACTTCATACATGTTGGTTCCGGGTCAGGAACAAAATTGTGAGGAGTGTGTCTGCTCTCCTTGCTCCCCTCTACCCTGCAGCACCCACTATGCCGATCTTGGGCCCGCAGATGGGCAGGGTGGGGAACTTTACTTGCGTCTGTAGAAGCAATCTGGTGGTAGTGAAGCCACCCGGATGCTTCCATCTGAAAAATTAGCCCTGCTGCTTGCTAAATGTAGAAAAAAAGACCAAGCTGTCTGGAGCTGCATGCCCTGGGAATCTGTTGATACAAATTGTGCTTCCCTGCAGCAGTGAATCGGCTAACAAAAAGCCCAGGCGCCAAGATGCAATTTCTAGCTGTCATGAAGACCTGACGTCTGGGATTTGTTGAGCCCTGGTGTGCGTCTGCATGCGTGGCCACTGTAGTCCTTATGCTGGGTAATGGTCCCACCAGTCTGCCATGTTATGTGTTCTGTTATTGTCATTGGGACCACCATTGTGGCTGGTCAGTCTTGGGTTGTGTAGGAAAGGTGATCCGCACACCGGTTGTTGCTCTTAAAGAGGAAGTAAACCCTGATGGTGTTTATTTCCTCTACATTCCCCTGCAAAGTAGATGCATCATGGGCTACTATGTATTGCATAGTAGCCTATTATGTGTCACTTACCTGCAAACTAAGCCTGCAATGTCCAGCGCTGTCCTCTGTGCAGGCAGCGTCCATCTTCAGTCCCTCTTTTTTCCAGGGCCGCGATCTCTGGCTCTGTGACGGGCCGGAGTCACGTGATGTCACTCCCGTGCATGCGCGCAGGAGCAGCCAGTCATGGCATGATCACAGTGAAGAAATGGCATGGAGGACGTTTCTTCACTGCGCATATGTCGGAATGACATCAGCACATCTCTTACACTGCACATCTCCTGAACCGTGTTGGTTTAGGAGATATGCAGGGCACCTACAGGTAAGCCTTATTATAGGCTTACCTGTAGGTTAAATTGGTTGTCACGAGTTGACAACCACTTTAAGAAACTTCATTTTATTGGAAAGCCACAATGTACAAACGCAGATAAAATCAGTTGACGCGTTTCAGCCTTTAAGGCCTTGGTCATAACCAGTGGTTATGACTAAGGCCTTATAGGCTGAAAAGCGTCAACTGATTTTATCTGCCTTTTTATACATTGTGGCTTTCCAATAAAATGAAGATTTCTTCAGAGCAACAACCGATGTGCAGATCATCTTTCCTACATTATTCTACCTAGTCAATGACTGTGGATTGAGCACCCGGGAGCTCTGCCATTTAAATGTTGTATGGGTAGTAGCACTGATCTTCCTGTTTTCTAGTCTTGTGTTGCTCCTGTATCGCATACACTGGACCCGTGTAGCACAGTGTGTACATTGTGTGCTGTCACTAGTCATCATACAGGGTGATGGGGCTGTATGGTCGTGCTTGTGGTGTCACCGTGTGTCCTGGATGTCGGCGTCTCTCTATATACATAATATATGTGTGGATGTTGTTGGGGCGCCCATTGTGCCCGGTAATGTGACCTATAATGTACATGACATCTATTATACTATGTAAGCGATCTGTAGGGCTCGGTGTGTGTGATTCTAGCACTCGGCGGGCACACTATGTGTGTATTGTGTTGGCGTATCTGTTAAACTAGGTAACCAAACGGAAACCATTTGTATCACCATACACTTTGTACTCATAAAACAATTTTCCAACTCCAGCGAATGCTACAAAGCAGCATATGGTGTGTTTTATAGAAGAGGGCTGTGTGTGCACTATGTGTATGTGCTGATCCTTGTTATCTGGTAATGGATGTGTGATGAGGATAATCCCCCACTATGTATGCACACCTTGTTCTCTCTCTGGTTTATGACCTCTGTAGTGCACCATATATGTGTAGAACACTCTGTGTGTGTGTTTACTCTGTGTAATCGCGGTACCATATCTACTCCAGTGTGTGTCGCAGGCTGTAGTGCGATGTGTATGTGTATCCTTCTACTAGACCAGTGGTTCTCAACTCTGGTCCTCGGGACCCACCAACAGGCCAGATCTTAAGTATTACCTTGGGGAGATGCAGACTAGAATACTGCAATCACTGAGCAGCAAATTATATCACCTGTGATGTATTTCAGTTATCCTGCAAACCTGGTCTGTTAGTGGGTCCCGAGGACCGGAGCTGAGAACCACTGTACTAACTACTACAACTCCATCATCCCAGGACCCCCCTGATTCATATGGTCTTCTGGAAGCCCAGAGTTGCCATCACTAGAAATGGATGAATGGCATCCCAAGGGGGCACTTCTGCATGGGTGCTCAACCTGTGGTCCTCCAGCTGTTGTGGAACTACAAGTCCTATCATGCATCTGCCTTTGGGAGTCATGCTTGTAACTAAGAGTGGCTTGCAATGCCTCATGGAACTTGTAGTTCCGCAACAGCTTGAGGACCACCCGTTGAGCACCCATGGGGGGTAATTGTACTGAATTAGAAGCGTTTAAACAACAAGGCTGAGGGTTGCCTAAAAGATGTGAAAGGAAAGGGTCAAGTACAAAATATTAGTGAAAGCGGAGTTCTGCCCACGTACATATTTTTTTTTTTTTTTTTGCTGGCATCCACCTAGTTAGTATTCATTACACAAATAAAGTAATTGATAGCTTTAAATCCGGGTAGTCTTCCTATTTATTTTGTACTTGCATTGCTGATCTTTTTTCTTTACTGGGAGTTGCCATCTTAACTGTGGGCATGTGAAGCCCATTCACACCCTCCTCGAGTCTCTTCCTGGATAAGGTGCATGCTGGGTAACCTCGAGTGTATGTCTTGTTGCCATAACAATGGGGTTACGTTCATGTTTTATTTATCCTTCTGATGGGCCTAAATTTCGATAGTTAATGAAATAAACACATTACTTATGATTGATCCACCTACGGTCGTTTTTTTTTTTTTTTTTATACATGCACCCGTCTTGAGGCGAAAGTGATTATAAAACATGAACTGGGAAAGGAAAGTGTAGAAAATCCGTTGGGAGTCGGAACAACAAATTTGCGAAGATTAAGTCATGTTAATGGGGGGTACCCACGAGTTGCCCACCAGGAGTTCGACAACGCCTTGATGTTCAAGGTACTCCGTAACGTTCGGTGAGAATCAATGTTCGTACTGAGGGTTTCCGTCTACGTACTATCCTGAACAT
>BLSH010071085.1:903783-913884 GCA_018402905.1 Glandirana rugosa | reverse complement strand
CTGAAAATTGGTCCGGGAAGGAAGGGGGTTTAAGTGCCCAGTATTGAAGTGGTTAATGCCCACTTATATTCATAAACCGGAGTGGAGCCCTGTGTGTGGCTCTTGACATAGTAGGGAAAGCTTAGAACCCCAGGGAAGTTTCTTTATCTGCCTACAGAACACTGGGGAGGTTTTCCCTGAGCCATACATGTGTAGATTGTAATACATTCCTCCAGCCACACTAAATGGTGTAGATGGAGGAATCTCTACTACAGGCTGTTGTATCCAGACAGCCATAAAACCTGCGGCTACCTGAGAACAGTGATTGTATCTGATCGGATGCAGTCACTACTCAGGCGATTTAAATTAAAATTAAATTTCCACCTAGCTCAGTTAATTGACTTTATCGAGCTGCCCGAGGCTTGAATTGTGCCTGGTTAAGCAGGAATCGACTGTAATTCTAGCTGTGTTTGGCTAGCTTTAAAGCACAATCTGCACTAAATTAAAAAAAAAGTAAATTAAAAGGTATAGTAAAAAAAAACAGCAGTTCTCCCCTTTTTTAAAAAGGTAACTGAGCCTACATTTGAAAAAAAAAAAATTGAGAGGCTGCTTTTTATTGCAGAAGAGACCTGCTAGAGATATTGCAGGAGGTGTAGATCTATCTGCAGAGTTGTGATTGAATCCGGTGCTGTCATCAATATTCTTACAAGATGTCCTCCATGTCCCTGGTGGAGTAAAGCCTAGCCAATGGGCAAGCAATAGGAAGGGTCTGCATCCTTATGCCCCGTACACATGATCCGAAAATCGGACGACAGATTGTCCGTTTTTTTTTTGCATGCTAATCTCAGATCGAATCGCAAGAATGTACTAAAGTCACGAAAATTCTCGTACGACAGAATAAAAAATCGGAAGTGATGTCATGTGTTGTAGTGTATTTGTATTGTATTGTCGGAGGACAACTGTACTGATTAAACGAAAATCGTACGACCGTGCACCATGCGATCAAAATTTTCATGCATGTCCAATGGAATATTATCTGATGAACTGTCATGATCGGCTCTCATAAGCTGTGTACTAACGATCCTATTATCGTACGATCGCATCGTATGCGATATTTTTCGTCTGATTTTTCGGATCGTGTGTACGGGCCATTAGGCAGCAACATGGTCACCTGAGGACAGGCCCTCCTGCCCTGCAGAAAAAGAAGACCCAGTCAGTATATGACGTGAATGTGAACCTTCAATATGAAGCTGTCCACCACAGTCTTCCAGGTGGAATGAGTCCTAGCATCACTGGGTCTAGAATACGACCATGACCTGCCCTTCAGCTCTTGCTTAACAGTGCTAATGGCACCATGTCCTTGCATCATTTGTGGCTCTTTACTGCCAAGAGAAGACCAAAGAGGACCTACAATGTCAACTGGCCAGCCAGAGGACCCACTAAAGTGATCTCCCCTCACCGGTGCCGACATCTTCACCTGGTTGTCTTCTGGGCTTGGGATTTTCAGGCATTTTGACTGGCTGGGCCAGGATGACCAAACTCCCATACATGCCCACAGGAGCTCATTCATTCTGGCACCAAGGTGTGCCAGGAAAGTACATGGAGCATGCACAGCTGTGTACATTCTAAAGAAAACTGCAATCTCCTTTGTTTGTGAGACAGAACCTACCTGTATTTTTTTTTTCTTGTTCTGCTTTAACTACTTCAGCCCTGGAAGGATTTCCCCCTTTAGGACCAGAGCCCTTTTTGCGATTCGGCACTGCGTCGCTTTAACTGAAAATTGCACGGTCGTGCGGTGTTGTACTTAAACGAAATTTACGTCCTTTTTTCCCCACAAACAGAGCTTTCTTTTGGTGGTATTTGATCACCACTGCGTCATTTCTGATCGCCGCTATAAACAAAAGAAGAGCGACAATTTTGCAAAAAAACCCAAATTTCTTACTTTTTGCTAAAATACAAATCCAAAAAAAAAAAAATATAAAAAAACATTTTTTTTCATCGGTTTTGGCCGATTTATATTCTTCCTCATATTTGTGAAAAAAAATCGCAATCGGCGTTTATTAATTGGTTTGCGCAAAAGTGATCGCTTTTACGGATGATGAGAATTAATTTCTGGGGTTTTTATTTTTTTTTATTTTTTACTAGTAATGGCGGCGATCTGCGATTTTTAGCGGTACTGCGATATTTCAGCGGGCATGTCGGAACATTTTGACACTTTTTTGGGACCATTGGCATTTATACAGCGATCAGTGCTATAAAAATGCACTGATTACTGTGTAAATGCCATTGGCAGTGAAGGGGTTAACCTGCAGGGGGCGCTCTAAGGGTTAACTGTGTTCCCTGGGCGTGTTCTTACTGTATGGGGGATGCCCTAACAGGGGAAGGGAAGTGATCACAGCTTCCATGTAGAGGAAGGCTGTGATCACAGCCCTTCCCCCTCTTACAGAACGGAGGTCTGTGTTTACTTACACGGACCTCCGTTCTTTCACTCCGGGGGGGGCATCGCGAGTGGCCGGCGGAGATCGAATCCGCCGCACCCGCTCCCTGGCCCTCCCCGGACACAGTGAGCGCACGGGTGCGCCTCCGGCAGCGCGCACATGCTCACTGGGCGCGATCTCGCAGCTGCCCCCATATGACGGCGATTTGCGCAGGAGCGCCACACTGTCACAGTCAATTGCCGATCAGCGGTCGGCAAGCGGTTAAATGGAAGTTAAAATAAATTTAAAAAACAAGCTGGTGTGGGACCACTATTGTTTGGGAAGGGAGCTCAGAGTTGAGCTTTAAAGTGGTTCTAAAGTCAAAATGCATTTTCTGCTTTAAAGTAAACTCCTCACTATCTAATATACCCACCCCCATCCACTTACCTGACTCCTTGTGAACCTGAATAAAGCTCAGGATCTCCGCTCAGGCTTCTGTAGTCATGTCCAATATATTCCACTATGGGTGCAAGCTGGATGAGGAGTCTGTCATGGCTCTATGCAATCTGTAGGCAAAGAGTGGTCCTGATCACTGCACACCAAGCTCCTCTGTCGCATAAGTGAGCGCAGCTTCAGCCCGGCTCTGTCTAAGCCTTGCCCTGATTTGGTTTGGGCGAAACGCGTTGGTGGTGTAGCTTTGCTGGAGCTGGGCTGAGGCTACTATTCCTTTTGTGACGGATGGGCTTACACTGTGTGCAGCGTTCAGGATATTTTATTTAGTTACCTGACTCCTGTCGCTGCTCCAGCACAGTTCTGGCTGCGACTCACAGGAGACGCTGAGAGCAGCAGGAGCCATAGGCTAACCCTTGGTATCACTTTAAAAGGGGTGTAAACCTTTAAGTTTTTTAACCTTAATGCATTCTATGCATTAATGTGAAAAACCTTTTCTGTTGCAGCAGCCCACCAGAGCCTCCCTTTTACTTACCTGAGCCCGATCGTTCCCACACCGGGGACGAGCCTAGCAGCTCCAGCCGCGGACTCCGGTCCTCATTGAATAGATTGATAACAGGGGAGCCATTGGCTCCCACTGCTGTCAATCAAATCCAGTGACGCGGGGGGCGGGGCCGATTCCTGCTGTCTGTGTCAATGGACACAGCAGCAGGACACGGGAGCGAGCCCACATGGATGACCCCAGGGAAATCGCTTCCTTGACGGGGCATTTGAGAAGAGGAGGAGCCAGGAGTGCTGCTGGGGGACCCGAGAAGAGGAGGATCGGGGCCACTCTGCGCAAAACCGCTGCACAGAGGAGGTAAGTATAACATGTTTGCTATTTAAAAAAAACAAACCTTATAGTATTGCTTTAAAGTCGGGGGTATAGTTATGCTTGGGTCATCACAAAGATTGACTTATGCCCAAAGGTCTCCTATAAAGGAAAAGTGTTATTTTGGTCTCTAGATTTTAGTGTCCCTCTTGTTTGGCCTTCTACACATTGGATGTTTAGCCTGGTGCATGCGACTCCAGCATGAAAGGTGCACCGTCCAGCCCTGCTGCCTGTAAAACTCTACAGGAGGCTGACAGCTGCTATGGCTGGAGGGTGCACTGAGCTGTGTGGTAGCCCCCAGGGATGAAGGCCTAGAATACAAGCGGTTTGTGTTTTCCGGACATTCATCCCTGAGTGCACATTGCTCCAAATATTAGTATTGCATGGTGCACCCCCATCCCCACCTACCTGCAGCAGTTGTCAGCCTCTCATTGAGTTTAACAAATGCATATGTGCCTTGCAGCTGCACCTTAAATGCCAGGATCTCCTGCACCAGGGCTGTACACACCCAGCGTGCACAAAGCCTTAGCCCAGGTTCACACTGACACGATTTAGCATGCGATTTGACATGTCAAATCACATGCCAAATTGGCGGCAATAGCCAGAAATGGCACTGTCCCAATTGGTGCGATGCCGCACTTGTAGCGCTGCACCGATTTCAAAAAGTAGTTCTTGTACTACTTTTTGCGATTTACAGGTGCAATTTCCATAGGCATCTGTGCAGAAACCCGCCTGGTGAAATCGCCGCTGAAATCGGGACTGACCTGCGAGAATGAAATGGTGCGCGTTCAGCTGAACTCACACCATTTCATTCCCGCACGCAGTGTGAACCAGGGCTCAGCCCAGGTTCACATTGGAGCGATTTGTCATGCGATTTGAGAGATCAAATTGCATGACAAGTCGCAGCCTATTGGCGGCAATGGCACTGTTCCAGTTTTTCAGCGCCTCGCCGATTTGCAAAAGTAGTTCCTTGCACTACTTTTTGCTGATTATTTTAGGTGCAATTTCAATAAACATCTGTGCATGAAGCCACACAGATGTCTATCAAGTAGCACCTGAAATCGCACTAACCTTGCTACTTTGAAATCGCGCTACAAGTGACGTAACAGCGATTTCAAGGTAGCATCAATGTGTGTCCATGGTTCCTTTTCTGCTCCTGCAGCTTGTTTAATCCTCTAGCATTTTAGCGATCCGCTGTATCTGAAGTCCTCTGGAAAGGGTGCAGGGTGCATCCCAAGAGCATGCAAATGTCAGCGGCATGCACACCGCTCTGTAGAGTGTCTGTCAGCAGCTCCTCTGATGCTGGCTATGTTCTGTATACTGAGCAAAAAACAGAAAGCCAAACAAGGTTTCCTGTGACATCACTGACCGAGGAAGTTTTTAAAGTGGTCGATGGGGAATTGTGAAGAGTTTTTTTCTTTCTAGGGCACAGCTGTGGAGAGGAGGAAAGGTCATCTATCAATGGAGAAATAACTGAGCTGCCATTCTCCATTCTCTTCTGGAAGTGCTGCTGGTACGGGGTGATACAGGGGTACTGCTTGGGGGAGACCCTTACCATTAGACTTCTATTCTTAGAGTGGACCTAGGCTCAAAAATGCACATTTCCCATCTTATTGGGAAAGTATAGAAAGGGTCCATTTTCCTTAACTACTTGCCTACTGGGAACTTTCACCCCCTTCTTGCCCAGGCCAATTTTTTTTAGACAGCGCTTTCTTTTGGTGGTATTTAATCACCACTGGGGTTTTTATTTTTTGCTGAAAATTTTGGGAAAAAAAGTGTTTTTATATATATATATATTTATATATTTTTTTTTTTTAGTTTCTGTTATAACATTTTGTAAATAAGTAATTTTTTTTTTCCTTCACTGATGGAGGCGGCACTGATGGGCAGGCACTCATGGGCACCGAAAGGCAGTACTGATTGGCATCAATACTGGGCACTGTTGGGGCTGCACTGATGATCAGTGCCCTGATTTATCTGTGCAGATCTCCCCTGTGAGGAAATGCCGCTGATCGGCTCTCGTCTCCTCACACCCTGTCAGTGTAAGTAAAGGTAAGCTGATAACTGGCATTTCCTCGCTTTCGTGTGATTGGACACAGCTGATCCGTGTCCCAGGGACAGTGCACACCACTAATCACTGCGCGGGCGAGCGGGAGTGAGATGTCCTATGACGTTGTCCCAGAACGACAGCCGCTGCCCCCCCCTATTGGTTGACAATATGGCGGACGGGAGGTGTTTAAAGTGACTCTAAACTCTGATTTTCCAAAAATTCTTAACTCAAAAAGTACCTTCTACTGATCTCTGCCTTCTCCAAATCTTCAGTGTGTGTGTGTGTAAGATGGACTACAGGGCCATTAAAGAAGTTTTATACCGCTGGAAATGTATTTATTTTTCTTCTTCTTCCTACTAGGTAAAGTCATAATGTGCTAGTATGCATCCCATACTAGCACATTATGTGTAACTTGCGTTAAAACTAAGCTGTTCCAGCGCCGCAATGTCAACGCTGCAGCCACTTCCATTTTCACCCTTCTTGCTTCCGGGTTCACAGGCTACAGCTCTGTGAATGGCCAGAGCCGCGATGACGTCACTCCTGCGCATGCACGCGGGAGCCTCCGTTCACATCACAGGGCTCTGAAGGAATAGCACCGGTGTTCGTTCCTTCAGAGCGCATGTGCCAGTGATGTCACTGGCTGCATGTATTGTAAATCTCTCCTAAATGGCACACATTGAGCTGATTATCAGTGCAAGGGAATTCCACCCCCAGGACCACCAGGTAAGGTACACAAGCTACAATACACCTAGTGCCCATCTGTGATGCCTGCTAGTGCCTCTTTTTATCAGTGCTGCATATAAGTGCCCCATCATCAGTGCTCATCATTGCCACCTCATCAGTGCCAGCCAGTACTGCCTCATCAGTGCTCGTCAATGCAGCCTCATCAGTGCCAATCCGTAAAGGGGAAAACGTACTTCATACTTATTTACAACGTTTTGTGACTGAAACAAAAACTTTTTTTTTCCCAAATTTTCGATCTTCTTTTTTTATTTGTAGCACAAAAAAAATATAAAAACCGCAGAGGTGATCAAACGCCACCAAAAGAGAGCTCTATTTGTATTTTGTTCGGGTGCAATGTCGCACGACCGCACAATTGTCGGTTAAAGTAACGCAGTGCCGTATCGCATGAAATGGCCTGGTCATTAAGGGGGTAAAACCTTCTGGGGCTGAAGTGGTTGAAGGCATTTAGATTTTTTTTTTTTTTAACCACTTCCCGCCCGGCCAATTGACAAATGACGGCCCGGCGGGGTGTTCGTTATCCTGACTGGGCGTCTATTGACGTTCTCAGGATAATCCACGATGGCGCGCATTATGGCGAAAGGTGGTGCCGTGGGTCAGTCTAACCCACCGCATTACCGACCGAGGTAAAAGGCTTCCATGGGAAGCCTTTTACCATGTGATCAGCCATGACCAATCACGGCTGATCACAGTGTAAATAGGAAGAGCAGTTTATCGCGCTGAACGTTTATCAGTGCAGCCCCCCTCAGGATCACCCCACTGGACCACCAGGGAGCCGACCAGGACCAGCAGGGAGCCCCCCCCCCCCCCAGGGACAGCATAAAGAGGCCGCCCAGGACCACCAGGGAGAAAATCAGGAGGCCGCCCATGACCACCAGGGAGCCCCCACTAGACCACCATGTAAGGGCAATACAGTGCACTGTAGGGAGGGCACTGTGCCCATATATGATGCCTGCCGGTGCCATCCCTAAGAGTGGTATATGCACCAGTGCCCACCTGTGCCACCTATCAGTGCCCAGTGCCACCTATCAGTGCTGCCTATCAGTGCCACCTATCAGTGCCTGTCAGTGTTGCTTATCAGTGCTGCATATATGTGCCCCATCATCACTGCAACCTTATCAGTGCCACCTCATCAGTGCCAATCTCTACTGCCTCATCAGTGCCTGTCATTCTAGCCTCATCAGTGCCCATCAGTGTAGCCACATCAGTGCCTGTCAGTGAAGGAGAAAATGTACTTATACAAAGTTTTGTGACAGAAACAATGAAAAACGTTTTTTTTTTTTTTCAAAATTTTCGGTCATCTTTTATTTGTAGCGCGAAAAATAAAAACCGTAGAGGTGATCAAATACCACCAAAAGAAAGCTCTATTTGTGGGAACAAAATGATAAACAGTGTACAAGGTACAACGTCACATGACCGCGCAATTCTCATTCAAAGCGCAACAGCACTGAAAGCTGAAAATTGGTCTGGGCGGGAAGTGTTATAAGTGCCTGGTATTGAAGTGGTTAACTAAATGATCACATACAGCAGCATAAGGAGCTCAAAGTGCTGGGGGGGGGGGGTCGGTGGTGGGGAGAGAGAGCAGCACACTGGTCTTCCCAGTGAATGGCTGTGCGGAGAGCGTGTCAGCAGATGTCTGTTCATTGGAGGAGGAAAGCAGAAGGACTGGCAGGATCACCAGGGATTTCACATAAAGGAAGCGATACAAAGAGAGCAGGGGACTTTCTCATACAAGAATATGATACAGCAGCCACATATCAGGAATATGAAGTGTTGGGTTTACATTTTCTTTAATGAACGGAATGCTAAAAATATACATAAAGCAGAACTTCTCTTGAAAAGGGAAGTTCTCCTCATCCTCTTTCTTATCCCCCTGCTTATTATTGTATTTTTTTTTTCCTACCCACTTCTGACAAAATACCCGCTCCCACTTCTGCTCTGTTTGCTTGGGCTAGCAGAGATGGAGTGGGGCCTCTCCTCCCTCCCCACCTGCAATCTCCTAGGACACATCACATATCCCAGGATACTGCGGGATTATTGAGCGAGCACAGTGCGGCTCACAGTGGGAAGCTGGCCGTGAAATACCGGGAAGCCATAGGTGGCTTCCCACAAGCAAGATGGCGGCACTGGGGACCCAAAGACCAGCAAAAAACTGGCCACAGTGTTGACAGCTCTGGTCCCTGAGCTGTTTATTAATATACAGACACTTGTGTGAAGTCTTCTTCTTTTTTTTTTTTTTTTATAACATACCGGAGCTCTTCTTTTAATTCACTTTTAGGCTGGGTTCACACTAGTGCCAATTGGATGAGGGTTTCCCCGCATCCAATTCACATATCAGAAGACTGAGCGGCTCTCAATGGAGTCGGTTCACACAGCTCCAGGATGTCTGTGGAGCATTTTGCAGAAGAGTCCAGTGCGTCTTCTGGTTCGTTTCAGGTCCCAATCCAGCCAAAAATTCGGGCCTGATTGATCCCTGAAACGGTGACCAGGGACGCACTGGTCCCCTGCTGTGAGCGGCTCCGCACAGCAACCCAGCTTAAAAAATAGGTATGTACTATCAGACATGTGCCTGGGCTGTAGCTTCATAGCTGTATATCTGCAGTGCGAAATTATCTAAGCCACTGCAGCCTCTGACTGCTATTCCCATTGGATTTGGTGTGCGATTTGGTTGCTGTTGCTCTGCTCACTGGTCTTTCCGGAGAGGAAGCTGAGCCAGGGAATCTGCAGTGCAAGGATCTCCCTGCTTCTGTTTTATTGTTTTTTTGGATCTTTGCTCATCCACCTATCCTGCAGCTTGGGTCATTACTCCACCAGGCAGAGGGAGGGCTCTGACATGAGGACGCAAAGCCCTGCCTCTATTAAGGTGGCCACCACACAGCCGCAGTGCCAGAACAAGCCATAGTAAGGCCTATTTCACACAGGCTTCAGCTTGTAGAAGAGCGCTGTGAATAGTGAGCTTTGACTAAGCATTTGCAGAGCTTTCAGCAAGCTTTGTTGAAACTTCTACAGTATCATTCAGCTCCAGTTTGTAAATATTGAACACAGATCCTAATGGGAGCGCTGATTGTCACTTTAAACAAGCTGCTAGCAGGCATCAGAATTTCTTGAAGCTTGTTGAAAGCCTGTTGAAGCCTGCTAGCAGCTTCTTTAAAGTGGCAATCAGCACTCCCTTAGGATTCGTGTTCAACATTTACAAATGGCACATTAAAAGCTCCAACAAATTTTCCAGAAAGCTTGCTGTTCACACTGCTCTTATACCAGCTGAAGCTCGTGTGAAAAAAGGTCTAAGTCCGTAATGGGGAAGACCTCATCTGTAGGAAGCCTACAGGCAATACTGATGAATAGTCCTTTGCCCTCCGCTGGCCTTGATTCGGGCACAGCTTCCGTAGTATAGGACCTCTTCTTGGAGCTGCCCCGTCTTTCTTGTTTGCAGTAACTAGTTTATTTTTCCAAAACAAATTGATATTCTACTATTGGACTATTTAGGATCTGGGGTATCTCATTGGCCAGCTTTGTAGCATGCTGTCACAAAGTTAGAGTTCCTCTTTAGAGCCCATGATTTGTGGTCAGCAACAGCCCCGTCTTGGTCCCCC
>BLSH010071085.1:882963-897725 GCA_018402905.1 Glandirana rugosa | reverse complement strand
ACCCCCCCCCCCCCCCCCCGCAATCTCCATCAGGCATTACTGTGATTTTCAGTGCAGTTAATGAAGTCCGACTTGCGGGGCGACTCAGCACGACTTGACTGTAATAAAAGTCAATGCAAGTCGGCTGAAGTCTTTTCTAAGTCGGAGCAACTTGAGTCTTTGGGGAGACTGCTAAGTCTGGGCAGAGAGCCAAGTTCTGAAGTCACGCAGATAAAAGAAGCTAAAAGGGATACAATGTAATTACTTCAAAGGAATGAACTCCACAGTGTATAGAAGATGTTTGGTTTAACCATTTAGGGCCGGTTCACACCTAGGCGATTTGCGATCCGTCTTGTGTCGCCCCAATTTGCTTCAAATCGCCTGACATCAGAAATCCCATTGGAATGAAGGAAGCCGTCTTAATATGCGCTACTCAAGTCGCTCCAACTCCAAGGCGATTTCAAAAAAGGTTCCTGTACTATTTCAAAGCGACTTCTAGGCGATTTGAGCCCATGGAAGTCGCTTCCAAGTCGGATCACCGTCTATGAATAAGCGACATTACAGGAAAAAGAAAATCATTTTTTAAGGCAACTCCCCCTCCCTCTCTTCTCTGATTGGCCACAGCTCACAAGTCACCTGGCATGGAAGTCGTTCAGGTCGCGTTGTAATACCCAAAGTAGCTCTGAAGCCTCTTTCAAATCGCTTTCGCATCGCTTCCAAATCGCCCCTGAAGTCGGATCGCCTAGGTGTGAACCGAGCCTTAAAGACTAAATCTTTTCTGATTTGCTGCTTACAAATAAAAATCCATTATTGTTTGCTAGAAAATGACTAAGAACCCCCAAACATTATATATATTTTTTTTAGCAGAGACCCTAGAGAATAAGATGGTGGTTGTTGCAATATTTTATATCACACGGTATTTGCGCAGAAGTCTTTCAAACGCATTTAAAAAAAAAAAAAAAAAAATGACACTTTCAAAAAAAAAAAAAAAAAAACGAAGCTGTGCTGTTAGCCCAATTTTTTTGTATATGTAAGATGTTACGCCGTGAGAATCGTAATCTTTATTCTAAGCAAAAAAATTGTGATTCTCATTTTGGCCAGAATCGTGCAGCTCTAACTGCTGGGTTCCCTTAGTAGCAATGGCCGCGGTTTCACTCGACTAGCCGATCCTAAGATTGGCTGCGGTGCCGACATCGCTGGACTCCAGGACAGGTAAGTGTCCTAATATTAAAAGTCAGCAGCTACTGTATGTGTAGCTGCTGATTTTTAATTTTTAAAGGGGTGGAGGACCTCCTCCTTTAAGTTGCATAGGGCACAGGTTTTCTCTCTTTTGATCTTAATTTTAATTTTACAATGTTGCCTATAAATCCCGTAATGCTGATCACTCTGATTTGCGATTTTCAGTGAATGGGTAACATCTGCTGCTTGTTCAGGTAGATGTCAAGCCTCGCTAAACTATAAGTGTTCTTGCAGTGCAGGCTCCGCATTAGAAAATTCTGTTTAACTTATCAAATGCTTGTAAATGCATAAAAATGTATTTTTTCGGGAAGTAGTTATAAGATCACTTCCTCCCTATTCCTGGGACTGTCGGCAGGCAGAAGCTGTGCTGTGACATTATATGCTGCAATACTGTTCCAGGAGAGCCTTAAAGTTGTTGTAAAGCTCAGACATGAAATATGATCAAAGTATATTCCTCTATAGTGTGTGCTTGTCTCAATCCCGAGCTCTAAGTGTCATTTCTGTGTGCTGCTTCATTCCTTTGCTATCAACCTGAATCACTTCTGACAACTTTTCCTGACACCAAGAGATAAAAAGATGACAGGGGAGGGAGCTCCAGCATACAGCCTGTGATTGACAGCCTCAGCCGTGTTAAAGCGGAGTTCCACCCTGTTAAAAGTCAGCAGCTACCAAAAGGGTAGCTGCTAACTTTTAACAATCGGCCACTCGCCTGTCCCTCATTCCAGTGATGCGGCCGCCGAGGGCTCGCTCATCTTCCACCTCCCTTCGGCAGCGCCGGCATTACAAGTGTGGGCACCCGGATTTGGCTTCAAAGCCGGGCACTCACTGCGCATGTGCGAGTCGCACTGCGGCTTGTGAATGGCTCAGCGTATATTCTGGGACCTGTGACTTATGATCGGCGAGAGGGAGGGGGGAAGGTGGCCTTCCTTTCCGGAGCCGCCAATTGTGGCATGTCGGGGAGTCACCTTCCCTTTTAAAGCGAAAGTTCCACTTTTGGGTGGAACTCCGCTTAATGTTTGGGGGGGGGGGTATAGTATCCTTTTCCTCCAATCAGCTGTCAGCTCTCCTCATGGAGTTCTGCAGTGTGTAATGTCACCTCTCCGCCCTTTGTTTTCTGGAACCTCAGACAAGCTTTATAAATTCTGCATTGTGAATGGATGTAGCGAAGAGGTGGCTGCAGATAAACAGATACAGCTTTTATATAGGAGGATTTGTTTCATCTGATCTGTGTATCACCTGTGACCAGTCACTTCACTGGGTTTATGGAAGTGTTTACAATCACTTTAAAGAGGAGTTCCAGCTTATAGTAAAAAATAAAAAAAAAGGAAAGTCAGCAGCTGCAAATACTGTAGCTGGTTACTTTTAATATAAGGACACTTACCTGTCCAGGGAGTCTGCGATGTCTGCACCCGAAGCCAACCTGGCCATCGTGTGCAGGCGCCGGCTTCCTTACTAAGGTACCCAGCCTTACAGCCTCACAGCCTGTTTCCTACTGTGCATGTGCAAGTCACGCTGCACTTTCTGAATGGCCCCGCTGTCTTCTGGGACCTGTGTGTCTCCCAGAAGGCAGCGGGGAGGAGGAGGGGACATAAATTACGTAGGTCGCTGCGGTGCCCTTACACGGAAGTGGGATTGAGCACCTGCGTTGGACAGGTATCCACCAATCCACCCCCCTCTGAAATATGCCAAATGTGGCACGGAAGGGGGGGGGGGGAGGAAGCAAATAGGCAGAGCTTCCACTTTTGAGTGGTACTCCGCTTTAAGTAATGCTCAAGGGGTCTTGCATTGAGCCCCCCTCCCACCAGTCAGTGTGCCCATGATGGATATGTTTTAACCAATAAGTCTAACAAAGAAGGTAAAGGTAAAAAGGTGGGAGACAGCTCCAGATAGAAGATGGGTATTACAGCAAAAGTGGCTTTTTATTTTTACATTTATTCTACATGTTTTTTCTCTTGGAGTTCAGCTTCAAAGTGGTTCTAAATGCATTCTCTGCATTAAGGTAAAAAACCTTCTGAGTTCAATCCCCCTCCTTTTACTTATCTGAGCTTGATCTCTCACCCCTCATTGGTTAAGACAGCAGCATGGGAGCCATTGGGTCCCGTTGCTGTCAATCACAGCCAGTGAGGAGGGAATGGAGTGGGGGGCAGGGCTGTGCTGTGCTCTGTGTGTCATAGTAGCTATGGTGAGCACCCCAGGAGAGGAAGATCGGGGCTGCTCTGTGCAAAACCATTACACGGAGCAAGCATGTATAACTAACATGTTTGTTATTTGGAAAACCGTAAAGCACATGTGGGTAGATATCCTTATTCGTTATCTGTACTTGATCAGCAGAGAACAAGTCCATCTGCAAGTCTTAATTCTGCTTATTATATACAGATCTACTGATTTTTGTTTTTTTTGCCTTTTATGCTGTGGGTTCTCACATGATTCTACTAAAATTTGTTAGATGATTTCCCAGATTAGAGAGTGGAAATAAGTCAGAAATGTTATGATTGTATCTCGAAGCGCTTTCGGTGGGGAGTGGTTTGCCTCTCCAGCCATCAAGAAATGATTACTTGATATAACCCGATGTTATGTGACATCAGTACCCTAAGGCAGTTACCTGGCCAAAAGAACCCTAATTTGTTACTGCATTGGAAGTGTAATGTTATTGTGCTTTCACATTTTTAAATAATTGCCCAAAAGCAACTTCTTTTACACCTTGTCTTTGTCCTGATGTGACCGCTCTTTTCATACATGCATTGCAGCCTCTGTGAGTGGGCATTAGAGGTGGTGGGAATGTCCATTCTGGTCTGGTGCTAGGGACTTAAAGGGTAACAAGGGTAGCGGTGACTCTATGGTTACCCTCTAAATGCCCCATGCCTTTACTTCTACCCACACCTGTTTACTTACCTTTGCTTCAGACATGTGGCCTCCTTTGTTAACCTCCCTTCTGTTTGAAATCTGCCCAGCACTGGCTGTTCTTGCACACTGTGTCCCCATAGGCTTGAGTGGGCTGTATACCAAGACTCTGCCTCATCCTCGGGAATGTGTGTTTGCCGTTCAGGCTCGGTGGTGAGGGGTATGTAGTTAATAATTTCACAGCTGTTGCTAGAGTGCTGACAGGGGATGGAACCATTCCTGGTTCCTGTAAGAGTTCAAAGAACAATGGGGTAGCCCCTTAGAGTGGCATATCTAGGTATCCTGGAGTGGTGAGTAGAGTGGCAACCTCAGCCTGGACTTTAACCAGGCCACGTCCCCAACGCGTTTTATTTCACCCCGGAGCTTAGTCATGGAGATCTAGGTGTGCGAGTCTTAGGGGTTACCCCATTGTTCTTTGAAGTCTGCCTCATCCTCATTGGTGTCAATTTGGGGCCACTGGGATAAGAGGCAGATGTGGCAGTGCCCTGCCTCTTCGTTACTGGTGACACCGCTGAGCAGCTGAGGTAGGTGGCAGTGGAGAGAGTGACTACCTCTTCCTTAGTGGTGGCAGTGCTGGGGTAAAAGGCAGTTATGAGTGTTACCTGCCTCTTCCTCAGTTGAGAGTGCCTGCATCTTCATTAGCTTCTGTTGGGCTGGAGATCACGCTGGACTGACTCCATCGGTTGTAGGTCAATGGTTAGGTGATGGTGGGGGCGGATTGGAAGAGTTCTCTTCTGATGTTTTCTGCCCCACTACACCGGAGAAAGGTGGTGAGACCCTTTAGGGGGCCTGGGCCACTGCCTTTGGGTATGGCTTTGGGGTCGTTTCCACATGTACTAGTAGAGGTAGAAAAGGAAGGGAGTCTTCTCCACCCAAAAACGCGTTGGCTCGACCAGTTGTTGCTAGGGATAGGAAGAAGTAGTGGGATACCTGTCTCCTCCCTAGTGAGGATAATGGGATAGGAAGAAGTGGGAGCGACCTGCCTCCTCCCTAGTGATGATGATGCTGGGATAGGAAGAAGTAGTGGGAGACCTGCCTCCTCCCTAGTGATGATGATGCTGTGATAGGAAGAACTAGTGGGAGACCTGCCTCCTACCTAGTGATGATGATGTTGGGATAGGAAGAAGTAATGGGAGACTTACCTCTTCCCTAGTAATGATGATGTTGGGATAGGAAGAAGTAGTGGAGACCTGCCTCCTCCCTAGTGATGATGATGATGCTGGCATAGGAAGAAGTAGTGGAGACCTGCCTCCTCCCTAGTGATGATGATGATGGGATAGGAAGAAGTAGTGGAGACCTGCCTCCTCCCTAGTGATGATGATGCTGGGATAGGAAGAAGTAGTGGAGACCTGCCTCCTCCCTAGTGATGATGATGATGATGATGATGATGGGATAGGAAGAAGTAGTGGAGACCTGCCTTCTCCCTAGTGATGATGATGTTGGGATAGGAAGAAGTAGTGGGAGACCTGCCTCCTCCCTAGTGATGATGATCTGATAGGCAGTAGTGGGTGACCTACCTCCTCCTTAGTGATGATGATGTTGGGATAGGCAGTAGTGGGTGACCTGCCTCCTCCCTAGTGATGATGATGCTGGGATAGGCAGTAGTGGGTGACCTGCCTCCTCCTTAGTGATGATGATGTTGGGATAGGCAGTAGTGGATGACCTGCCTCCTCCCTAGTGATGATGATGCTGGGATAGGCAGTAGTGGGTGACCTGCCTCCTCCCTAGTGATGATGATGATGCTGGGATAGGAAGAAGTAGTGGAGACCTGCCTCCTCCTTAGTGATGATGATGTTGGGATAGGCAGTAGTGGGTGACCTGCCTCCTCCCTAGTGATGATGATGCTGGGATAGGCAGTAGTGGGTGACCTGCCTCCTCCCTAGTGATGATGATGTTGGGATAGGCAGTAGTGGGTGTCCTCCCTCTTCCCTAGTGATGATTACTCAAAGCAGAAATATAATTTTTTTGTTGGACTATCCCAATAAATGTACATGTCTGTTGTCTCGATTACTTCTGAGCAGTGTTGCCAACCTCCCGCAGTGTTTTTTACTGGCAAAACATGGCAAATTTACTGGCGGAGCACATTTTTTACTGACAACCTGAAAAAACTGAACTCTTATTAAAAACTAAGACAATTGATATTTAAACACAACATGGAAGCACGGACAATACCCATATCAATTAATTTGCCTGGCTTACACTTAAAAAGTCAGCAAAGCATGACAAATTATGGGACCCTGATATTTATAGACCGTTGTAAAAATCGCTGATTTTGACAAACTGTCAGTAAATTTACTGGCGGTTGGCAACCCTGCTTCTGAGCCTTTTTGCTGAGCCCTGTATGTCTGGCATCTATGTGGAGCAGGAATTCCATTGCTGGTTAATGATCATTGATCTCTATAGATCCTACTTTTTTGGTCTCTCCTGAAATGGAACGTGGGAGAGATGTGAAAACACAACAGTTTTTTAAGCTCTAAGAATGTACAGTGCAACAGGTTATAATATTGTCTCTTTTTTTTTTTTGCAGAGTATTTAAGAAATCCAGCCCAAACTGCAAGGTAAGTGTGGCCATGTGCCAGTATCATGCCACTTCCAGCATGCGTGGAGAAGAAGGGGTTAAGGTACCATGTGTAGAGAAGCAGGGGTTAAAGTACTGTTTGTGTCACCATAGCTGCTGCGGCCCCTGTCCTCCACCAATCACAGGTGGAAGTGTGTCTCCTGGGGCCAGAAGCATCTCCCTTAGGTGTGAAGGGTATAGGGAGATGCAAACATAGGAAGACACAGAGATGCAAGCAATGCAGGCTGTAGAGGAGGCTGACATTGTGGACCTGTCCGATTTGGAGCGGATCCGCTGTGATATATCCCACGGCATCACGGTCTACAAGAAACAAATGCGCAATGTGGTAATGCGGGTGGGGGGATAGTAGAGGAGGGCACTGCTCAGGAGAAAGAGGGGCAGAAATATCGATGCCAAGATTCTGGGACGGCACTTTATTTTAAGATACATTTTTTTTTTTGTGCAGCTTACAGTGTACCTGGGAAAACGAGATTTTGTGGATCACCTAGATCGCGTGGAACCAGTTGGTGAGTGCGCAATCTAATGCATTTCAAAAGATAATGTTTTTTTCTTGTAATTATTAAAGGATTATTTGACTTTCATGCAGTTATCCTGTAATTATAGTCTTATAATCACCTGTCCTTACGCCTGCCAGGTGCATGCTATGGGTATCATGCATCCCAACTAAGACAGCTTCTTCATGGGAAATCGATGCAATTTTCCAGCATGTTTGCAGAAATAGTTTTGGACTGGCAGGGTGGCGGCTGTGTGGCTCCCTGTGGGCTGCAAAATGAGAATCTGGTAGGAGTGTGTCCAGGCAAGTGCAAGACTTTACTTTTGGGGGGGGAGATGATACCGTGAGGGCAATTGTGGTGGTTTTTTATTTTTTTGCACGTATTCTTTAACCACTTCAGCCCCGGCAGGATTTCCCACTTTTGGACAAGAGCACTTTTTGCGATTCGGCACTGCGTTGCATTAACTGACAATTGCGCAGTCGTGTGACGTTGCACCCAAACAAAATTTGCGTCCTTTTTTTCCCCCACAAATAGAGCTTTCTTTTGGTGGTATTTGATCACCTCTGCGTAATTTCTGATCGCCGCTATAAACAAAAAAGAGTGACCATTTTGCCAAAAAAAAAAAAATATTTCTTACTTTTTGCGAAAATACAAATAAAAAAAAAAATATAAAAATTATTTCATCGGTTTTGGCCGATTCTTCCTCATATTTTTGGTAAAAAAAATCGCAATCGGCATTTGATTGGTTTGCGCAAAAGTTGCTGCGTTTACAAACCATGAGAATTCATTACTAGCATTTTTACAACAAGGACCAAGGCACCTTTTTGCTTTAAAAATTATATATTGTAACGAGCCTAGGAAAAATATGCTTTTTCTCCACATAAACTGCCATGGGCTGCCCAACCTAATTCTGTTGTGATGATTAAAGCTCAAATGTAGCTTAAAAAAAAAAATCAGCACAAGGGATATTACCTTCAGTAGGGACGTGTACGTATCCTCCTCTAGATGAAATCTTCATCCTCCGATGGACCCCTCAACATTTACTGCCACAATCTTTAGCACACTGATCAAAGACTAGCGGAAGGGTGGATGATTGATGGGTCTGTCCCCCGCCCGCCCGCCTCCCTGCCCATACGTGGTTCGAACCTTGGTTGGTTTAGAATCGTATATGAATATTATCAAAATCAGGCTCCTGCTGCTGTCAGTCAAACTCCGGTGAGGAGGAAGCAGGGGCGTGGCTTACAACGCTGTGCGTGTCTATGGATGCACACAGCTTGGCTCAGGAGCGTGAATGCACTATTGCCTCTTTAGCACTCGGCTTGCTTTCTCCTGCCCGGAGGAGGGAAGAATGGTTAAGCATCGGTGGGGAACTGCCGCAAGAGCAGCTAAGGGACTTTTCTGTGCAAAATCTTTGCCCAGAGCATGTAAATGTAAAATTTATTATTTTTTTTTCCATTTTAAGAAGACAAAAAAAAGCCTTTAGTATCACTTTAAGGCTGGGTTCACACTGCACACCGGAGTGGCTCACAGCAGGGGTCCTGTGCGTCCTGGTTCACCTTTGTAGCCCTAATTTTTGGCTGAATTCGGACCTGAAACGGACCAAAAGACGCACATGGCTCCTGTGTAAATTTGTACTGGAGCCGTTCTGGAGATATGTGAACCGGCTCCATAGAGAGCAGATCAAAATCTCCAGCTATTGTGAATTGGATGCAGGGAACCCTCATCAAATTTGCAATAGTGTGAACCCAGCCTAAAAGTTTTTATTTTTATTTTCCTAATTGAATACGAAGTGGAGGAGTTTGCTCTTCTTTACATTTTTTTTTTCTTGCCTTTACATCTGATTATGCGATTAATTTCAGTTTGCAGTAAGGGAATTGAACCTTCTGCATCACTGGTCCTGTGGGGTGCCAGAGATTTATCCTGAAGGTCTGTACAGACTTCTGGCGCTATGCTAGTTGCTGGATTGGGTGGCTGAACCTTTTGGGAAATCCTTTCTAAACGATTGCCTTAGTTGCAAGGATGAGCGATTTTGTATGATAGAACCCCAGTACAATATCAGAAATGGTGACATGTATATCAGCCCTTGTCCCTTGCCTTTTTGCTAAGCAATATTTGATCTTTCAATAGACTGCTATGAAACCGTGTAAGCTCCAACTGATCTCCAATGCATGGGAATAATAACGCTTACAGTATTTGTTAGGGGTGGATGCTGATTGGCTAGTTAAAACTCTTGGGGTCTCCAGTGGCATGGTCTCCTGACATTTTAAATCTGCATGCCAGGCAAACAGCTAAATACACATATGAAATACATACATTGTATGGGAGCGGTTTTGCTTGCTAAAATAAATCGTGTTTCATCTAAGGGTAGAGTAATGAGATGGAATTCTTACCGTATTCCTTGCTCCAGCGGGTCTGGCACACTTCTTTTATATGATGCCCTCTCTGGGTTGTCGGTGGACCCTTGCCATCTTCCATTAGAATGCAGGGCTATTGGCCCAGCATTGTATTGATAATGTCATCACCCTACAACTGCTGTCCAAGAGAACCAAAGAGAAGAGGATTCGGATTCAGGTACCGCCAGAGATCCTGTTGTTTACTGCCCCTGCTCTCCCTTTCTCTTCCCCTTGTTTATTCACAGAACGCCTTGTTTTCTGTCAAATGAATTCTAGGCTTTTTGTGAATTTGGGGGGGCAATGAATTGGAAGAACAAATGACTACTTCACAGTAGGGGCGCCGGAACAAGACCAGTACCTGTGGCATCCATTATCAATGAAACTCTGAGTACTTCTGCATAAAAAATCAGCAATCGGAGTGTGTGATCATCTTTATTAGAGGGAACTTATTACAAGAATCCCGGAGCTCTGCTTTAAAGGAGTTGTAAAGTCTCAGGGTTTTTCACCTCCATGGAGATCATCCGGGTATGACACACACACAGTGGGTATAGAAAAGAATCGCACCCCTTTTAAAATCACATTTTGTTGCTTTACATCCTGAAATGAAGACAGGCACAGTTTTTGTTTTATCTAGCTGTATTTGTATAATGCAACTTATAACATCCAAGTAAAAAATATAAAACCAACATGTCAGAAAAAAAAAAAAAAAAAAAAACAGAATCGCTGAGTTGGAAAAAGGATCCACCCCCCTTGTGTCAAATTTTGTTGAACCACCTTTTGCTTCAATTACAGCTTTTAGTCTGTAGGAATGTCTTTACTAACATTAAACATCTAGAATTTGCAATATTTGCCCACTCTTTTGTGCAGAACTGCTCAGGTTCAGTTATATTTGATGGAGACCGTTTGTGGTCTGCAGTCTGTAAATCATTCCACAGATTTTCAATGGGGTTTAGGTCTGGGCTCTGTCTAGTCCATACAAGGACATTCATCCTTTTCTCCTTCAACCACTGTGTGATCATTTTGCTGTGTGCTTTGGGTCATTGTCATGTTGGAAGGGAAACCTTCTTCTCATTGACAACTTTCTGGCAGAGGGCAGCAGATTTTTCCCAATAATTTAATGGTATTTTGCCCCATCCACAAGTGCTCCAGTCCCTACTGTAACACCCCCATAACAGATTATCACCTCCATGCATTACTGTGGTAATGGTGATATTTGGATGGGAAGTTGTATTGGATTTCTGCCAGACATATCGTTTGGTGTTGAAGCCAAATAATTCAATTTTAGTCTCATCTGACCATAACACCATTTTCCATGTGGCCTTTAGAATCTTCAAGGTGCATTTTAAAGGGTAACTCCACTTTCGTGGGGAAAAGTTGGCAAATTAAAGAAAAAATAATATAGCGTGTACAACTGTGACACAAGTCCTATTGTTATTGAATGTTTGTTATTGAAAATTACGTTTTTGTATACAGAACGTCCCCCAGAAACATAACTTCCTGTTTGTGTGATTGGCTCACCAATTTTCCCAGAAGTCTGCACTAAGATACAAGTCAGATTTCAGGCACCCCCTGCAACAAAAATGTAATTTTTGGTGAGATACTCCCAATAGGAACATGTCTAAAGGGATGCAGACCCAGCAGCTTTCCTCATTGGAGCTCTGCAGGTGCACAGCTGATTGAGAATTATAAAACCACTCCCGTGACTCACTTTCCCACACGGGCACAGACAAACCCACAGGGATTTCTTCAGAATAACAAAAGGTAGGAATCTGCAGCAAAGTTGAACTACTTCCAGCCCAAGGACATCATACAACGTCCTGGACTTTGAGTGGGGATATCTGAAAGATGCCTACAGGCATCATTCATATATCCTCTTTTACAGCTGTTGATTCTCTGCACCGTAAGAACAATCATAGCGGCAGTTCAGTCGCTTGATCGTTCTTACAGGCAATGGGAGGGGACATCTTCCCCTGGCCACCCTTCGGATCTTCTACCGGCTTGCCTGTGCGATCGGTAAGCTGGAGAAGGAATCCGTCGCCGGACGTTGATCATAGAGATTTCTGGTGACTAGATGGGCCCCAGTCATCTCTATGAACTTCGGAGGCCTGGGCGCAACATAATGATGTCACGTCAGGGCCGGCAGCTGTAAACAAAGCCAGGGACTCGGCTGAAAAGGCCGAGATCGTTCATTTGTTTTTTTTGTTTTTTTATCTCCAGGCTTTCCAGCCTGGAGGAGAGATGTGGGGTCTTATAGACCTCACATTTCTCCATAAAGAGGACCTGCCATGCCCTATTTTTATTTCAAGGGATATTTACATTCTTTATAATGGGAATAAAAGTGATAAAAAAAATAAATAGTGTAAAAATAAAAAAATTAAAGTAAAATAAACAATAATAAAAAAAAAATGGTAAAGCTCCCTCGTATTCTCACACAAAAGCAAATGCATACGTAAGTTCCAATCGCATAGATGAGCGAGAGCAACAATTCTAGCCCAAGACCTCCTCTAACTTTAAACTGGTAACCTGTAAAAAATTTTTAGCGTCGCCTATGGAGATTTTTAAGTACCAAAGTTTGGCGCTATTCCACGACAAATTTTAATGCGTCGCCTATGGAGATTTTTAAGTACCAAAGTTTGGTGCTATTCGAGTGTGCGCAATTTTAAAGTGTGACATGTTGGGTATCTATTTACTCAGTGAAACATCATCTTTCACATTATACAAAAAAAAAAAAAAATGGGCTAACTCTACTGTTTTGTTGTTTTTTTAATTCAATAAACTTTTTTTTTTCCCCCTCAAAAAAAGCATTTGAAAAATTGTGCTGCAAATACCGTGGGACATAAAAAGTTGCAGCGACCACCATTTTATTCCTTCGAGTCTCTGCTAAAGAAAAAACATATATAATGTTTGGGGGTTCTGAGTAATTTTTCTAGCAAAAAAAAAAGATGATTTTTACATGTAGGAGAGGAGTGCGAGAATTGGCTCGGTATGGAAGTGGTTAAAATATTTGCAATGTACAGAGTTCACCCAGAGGGGAATGGTTTTTTTTTTTTTTTTTTTTTCCCCCTCAACAAAAGTGGAGTTCTGCTTTGAGGTGGTCAGATGAGACTAAAATGTAATTATGCACTAGGAGATACAGCTGGATAAAACAAAAACGGTGTCTTCATTTCAGGCTGCAAAGCAACAAAATGTGATTATTTTAAAGGAGGGTAATCCGTTTTTTTACCCACTGTACTTGCAGTGTAAATATATACTGGACCAATGTACCTATGCAAAGGTATCCATGCCTGGAATTCAGCTATAAAAGGGAGTGCAAACAAAGCGACTCCTGCAGGAAATGTCTGTGTGCCTCTTACTATCGCAGATCCAGAAAGGGGGCAATATTATTATTTGTCCTATTGCTATACAGGATTTATATAGCGCCAACAGTTTGCGCAGCGCTTTACAATAAAGAAGGGACACAGTACAATTACAATACACTTCAATACAGAAGGAATAGGAGGGCCCTGCTCATGGAGCTTACAATCTTAAGGGAGGGGGAGGTAAGGTAATGGCTGCAGGGGTTGATCAGATAGAGGTGACTCAAGCACAGTTCTTAGGTGGAGGTGAGGAGGCTTCCCTGAATAAGTGAGTTTTCAAGGATCGCCTAAAGGTGGACAGGGTGGGGGCTGACCGGACATTCTGGGGCAAGGAGTTCCAGAGGATGGGAGAGGCTCTGGAGAAGTCCTGTAGACGAGCATGGGAGGAGGTAACAAGGGAGCTAGAGAGCAGAAAGTCCTGGGAGGAGCGGAGAGGACAATTGGGGCGATATCTGCAGATGGGATCGGTGATGTAGCTGTGGGCAGTGTTGTGGATGGCATTGAATGTTGTGGTTAGTATTAAGAGGGCAATAAAAGAAGAGTGGAAGTCATGGTTATTGTAGGATTGCAGAGAGTCTGGCGAAAGGAAAAGGGTCTCCTGGACAGAATAGAGGAGGTATGCCTACTTGGCGTTGGAGTTCCTCTTTGAGCCTCTTCTCCCTGAGGAGAGTTGGCATATGGGAGGAGGATTGCTTGCTTTGGGAATATGCCTTGTGGCTGCTGCAGATGCTCATCTGTTATTGTGAGCACCGGCTGAGCTCCGTGCCGCAGGCTTAATTCAACCCATAAATGGCCGCTGTGCTTTCTGGGTTTGTAGGTTCTTCTTTATCCTAAGCTTTTCAGGCCGACTTCTCATTTGTAGTTCCTCATTTATGCCTCTTCTGTTGTTAAAATGTTTATGTATGCAACTTTTGTACATTGCTGCTGTAAATCGAAGGCAAAAGAGGCCAGCCACTATCTTCTCAACAATCTGATGCAGCTTTGATATGTTGTGGCCTACATTTCACACGCACTTGTGTGTTTATGTGAAGTGAGATGTTCACAATTAACTATGGGATTGTTTAAAAAAAACAAAACCCTTGCTGTGCACTGCAAGGGTTAACTGCTTTTTAAAGTGGTTATAAAGCCTTATGGGCTTTAACCTTAAAGTGGTTGTGAAGTCTCAAGGTTTTTCATCTTCATGCATGAAGGTGAAAAACCTTCGGTGCTGCAGCATTTTCTTACCTGAGCCCAATTGTTACAGCATCGTGCACGAGCCCTCATAGGGTCCTCATAGGATAGATTGATAGCAGTAAGAGCCATTGGCTCCCGCTGCTGTCAATCAGATCCAGTGATTGGGGGGGGGGAGAATCAGGGCTGCTCCCTGATACACCTTTACAATCACTTTAATATTTTCTATACATTTACATAAAAACCTTCTGTTCTGCAGGATCCCCTTCCCCCTTATACTTACCTGAGCCCGATCTCCATCCAGCATTGTGCACAAGGGTAGCGGCTCTCTCCCTCCTCACTAGGCAGATTGATAGGAGGGCTGGGATAAGGGGCGGCTGCCCTGGGCACTGTGAGGTGGTGGCAGGGGGTAAGTTTTGTTCTTGGGGTAAGGTACTAAGGGTGGTTATTTAGGGGCATTTATGTTGAGAGGGGAGAAGATGATTTGTGCTGGGGTGGGGGGAGGAATTGGAGTAAATTTTGTGTCCTGGGAAGGGGGGGATTTGAAGTGGGGGCGGGGAAGATGTGTACTAGCAGAGGAAGTTTTTAGGGTAGAGGAATTCTGCTAGGAGGGGTGAACTTTCTTTTTTTTTTGGGGGGGGGGGTTTTTGAA
>BLSH010071085.1:868689-878826 GCA_018402905.1 Glandirana rugosa | reverse complement strand
AGACCTGCAGCTCCCCCCCCCCCCCCGCACTGAGCTCTCACTGAGCTTGGCGGGGGGAGAACAGTCACAGAGACGCTCGTCTCTGTTTACAATGTGACGGCTGTGATTGGACACAGCCATCACATGATCGGGAGGGCCAGTCACTGCGCCCGTAGCCCGATCTCTGCTCAGCTGGATCCTGTGATCATAATGATCACAGGATCCAGCAGCAGCGCACCGCGTGGCCGCGCTGCGAGCTCCCCTTCTGCAGGACGTAAATACACGTCCTGTCAGAACGGGGAAGCTCCCACCGGGCGTATATATATACAGTGGCCGGGTGGGAGGTGGTTAAACATCACTGCTAGTTTGTCCCCAAACTGTAAACTCTCATTCTTGTTTTATTGGCCAAATGTTGCATCCACTGCTATTGTTAATTGCATTTTCACTTTAAAAGAAAAAAGCAAAAAAAAAAAAATTCCAACTCGACTTCCATCTACTGTAAGGATCCTGGCACTTTGCACCTTCTTACTCACTTGTGTTCAGAGAGGTCATACCAGTACACGTCAAAGTCAGTGCTATGTGGGAGGGTCAGTCATGGTAACTATAAGACGCCATGCTCCTATAGAATACTTGGGCACATGCAAAAATTTATCAAAGGTGGCGGAGTCCACCTGGAGATGCTTGTACCTTGCCCTAAGACTGCATTCACACCTGAGCGTTTCATTTTCAGGCAGAAAGTCACGCGATTTTTTTACCGCAATTTTGTACAGGTCAAAAGGTCAACAATATAAAATGCAGAAAAACGCTCAAATCTGCCTGAAAAAATACTTCCAGAACTAGTTTGAGTTTCAGGCTTTTGGCTTCAGGCGTTTGAGTGGATATGTGAACCATCTCCATTGAGAATCATTGATTTTTTTTTTTTTTTTTCCCCGCCAGCGTTTTGTAGCTTCAAGCTACAAAACACTTAGGTGTGAATGGGCCCTGAGGGCCCCATTCACACCTGAGCGTTTTTTGCTTAAATATGCCTGAAGCTGCAAAACGCTGGAGGGGAAAAAAAAAAAAATCAATGATTCTCTATGGAGATGGTTCACATCTCCACTCAAAAACACCTGAACCCAAACTACTCCCAGAGGTATTTTTGTTGCGCGAATTGGGCGTTTCTGGCCAGTTTGTATTGCCATTCTATCAATGTAAAAGCTATAAACAAAGAGAGGCGCCTCTGAGTGCAGCAAGCAAGTACTGTTTTATTACAAAAGGGTATAAAAACACTCACATAGGTGGCACAATAAAAGCATGGACCGACTGATCACAAGGGAGGGAGATCGCCAACACTCTGTCTTAGATGTATCCAGCTGTCAGACCGTCCTCTTACTATCGCCGCTCCTCTGCTGCCTCTTCCTGCGACGTCTCCTCTCTGCTTCCTCCCGACTCACCTCTCACCCAGAACTTCCTGTCTGTAGCTCTGTAGGTCTGACAGCTGGATACATCTAAGACTGAGAGTGTCGGCGATCTCCCTCCCTAGTGATCAGTCAGTCAGTGCATGGTCCTGCTTCGATCCTATCTTCAGTCCATCGACCCTCCTTCATCTGGTTCAGAATCTCTTCATTGCTGTTCCTTCCTTCCCCCCCCCCCATTCTTGCTGGTAATAATATCGATATATATGTTCCTTTGAAATTTGACTGCATATGTTTTCCATCCATGTCTACTTGATTTGCGCCCCACTACTTGCTCTATCAATGTAAAAGCGTCAGTCACGCTTATTAGCGCGACATCAGCGTTTGCAAACGTGCAACAAAAAGCTTAACAAACGTCCAATAACACGTTGCATCAGCAGGGGGGTGAGAATTTGGGTATCCCTGCTTTTGCAGTATGTGTATGTATGTATGTATATGTGGATAGATAGAGATATATATATATATATATATAGATATATATATATATATACTCTATCTCTATCCGCTGCTGATTTTGCACGTTTGCCCACTGACAAAGAAATGAGAAGTCTATAATTGTAATTGTATAATAATACAAATAACAAAAATATCCAGAAAAACGCATTTCAAAAAAGTTCTAAATTGATTTGCATTTTAATGAGTGAAATAAGTATGTGACCCCCCATCAGTCAGCAAGATTTCTGGCTCCCAGGTGTCTTCTATACAGGTAATGAGCTGAGATTAGGAACACTCTCTTAAAGGGAGTGCTCTTAATCTCAGCTTGTTACCTGTATAGAAGACACCTGTCCACAGATGCAATCAATCAGATTCCAATCTTTCCACCATGGCCAAGACCAAATAGGATGGTGTCCAAGGATGTCAGGGACAAGATTTTTGTCCTACACAAGGCTGGAATGGGCTAGAAGACCATCACCAAACAGCTTGATGAGAGGGTGACAACAGTTGGTGCGATTATTTGCAAATGGAAGAAACACAAAATAACTGTCACTCTCCCTCAGTCTGGGGCTCCATGCAAAACCTCACCTCATGGAGTTTCAATGATCATGAGAACAGTGAGGAATCAGTCCAGAACTACACAGGAGAAACTTGTCAATGATCTCAAGGCAGCTGAGACCATAGTCACCAAGAAAACAATTGGTAACACACTACGCCGTGAAGGACTGAAATCCTGCAGCGCCCGCAAGGTACCCTTAAGCACATGTATAGGCCCGTCTGAAGTTTGCTAATGAACATCTGATTGATTCAGAGGAGATCTGGATGGAAGTGTTGTGGTCAAATGAGACCAAAATCTGGGTCTTTGGCATGAACTCAATTTGCCGTATTTGGAGGAGGAGTAATGCTGCTTATGACCCCAAAAATACCACCAAACATGGAGGTGGAAACCTTATGCTTTGGGCGTGTTTGTCTGACAAGGGGAAAAGATAACTTCACCGCATCAAAGGGAGGATGGACGGGGCCATGTACTGTCAAATCTTGGGTGAGAACCTCCTTCCCTCAGCCTGGGGTGGTGGATAGTAATTCCAGCATGGCAATGACCCAAAACACACGGCCAAGGCAACAAAGGATTGGCTCAAGAAGTACATTAAGGTCCTGGAGTGGCCTAGCCAGTGTGCAGACCTTAATCCCATAGAAAATATGTGGAGGGAGCTGAAGGTTCGAGTTGACAAACGTCGGCCTCAAACCCTTAATGACTTGGAGAGGATCTCCAAAGAGAAGTGGGACAAAATCCCTCCTGAGATGTGGGCAACTATAAGAAACGTCTGACCTCTGTGATTGTCAACGAGCGTTTTGCCACCAAGTATTAAGTCGTGTTTTGCGGAAGTTTCAAACACTTATTTCACTCATTAAAATGCAAATTAATTTATAACTTTCTTGAAATTAGTTTTTCTGGATATTTTTGTTGTTATTCTGTCTCTCACTGTTAAAATAAACCGACCATTAAAACTATAGACTGATCATTTAGACGGATCAAGTACTTTTTTCCCTCACTGCGTGTGTCTGTCTGTCTGTTTATCACAAATTTTTAGGAAATTGTTACTGGCTACAGCTTTGCTATAGCAAAGGTAATGTTGAATAACATAATAATTTTATAGATCAAAGTTAATTGTAGGTATTGTATCTTCTTTAAAGTCCAACTCCAGGCACAATAAACTTACCCAGGCACAGCCATTAGACGTGGATTTTCCAGAAAAGCCAATCCATCATTCTAGCCTTATTCTGCACCTGGCAAATCTGTTTACATGCCAGGTTAGTGAAGGCCCCGCTGTGCCTTTTGGCCTGCTTAGATCTAGATTAGCTTATGTGTCCATTGTAGGCACTTTTGGCAGTGGACACGGGTCAGCATGGGCACCCTGACCGCTCTGTGTCTACACTGCCCC
The DNA here is from genome assembly GCA_018402905.1 of Glandirana rugosa. NCBI lineage: Eukaryota > Metazoa > Chordata > Amphibia > Anura > Ranidae > Glandirana > Glandirana rugosa. The sequence continues at coordinate 875,015 of BLSH010071085.1, read as the reverse complement.
ATACACAGCAATCTGCAATTCCCATTGTTAATGCTTTCAACATATCAACTTCACATGTTGCCTATTATATCTCACCCATTTTCAGATCCCATTATAACGGGATAATCCGTTATTCACTTACCAGTCAGAGGTCATAAAGTTGTGGCTGCTCTGTGTGTATTGAGGAGCAAGAAGGGCAGAAGCTTCTCACTATATCCAAAAAAATGACAGAACAATGTTTTATGGGAAACGTAACCTGCTAAGGTCTCTTGTTGCTTTAACCTTTATTCTTCCCGGTTCGTTTTTTTTTTTTTTACACCAGCACTGACACCAGCAGTCTGAGAACATTTTAATTGTTTTATTGATTTGTGTGCCTGGCTTGCAGGTTATATTCCTTGACTCACCCGCCTTGTTTTGTTTTGCAGATGGTGTAGTTCTGGTAGATACAGATTATCTGAAGGATCGCAAAGGTAATTTTATTTTGGAATTATTTTTTTCTGCTGAAGGTTTTCTTCTGTCACTTCCTCATCAGTCCTATTTTATCCACTCGGCTTCCTGTTCCTTGACCATATTTTCCTACATGTCATTAGTCCCCAGCAAAGGTTGTATGAAGAGCACCTGGGGGGAAGATTCTGAAGGAGATACCATGGCATCTAAGAGGTTAGGTTGTAGGAGGGTTATGGTTGATGATATTCATTCATCTTCATAAGTTTTAAAAATTAATATGTCTGGTTTTGCTCCTCATCCCTGAGCTAAAAACAGCAATTTAAAGTGGTAGTAAAGGCTGAAGGTTTTTACCTTAAAGCGGTAGTAAACCCTAAAATCGATTTTTACCTACAGGTAAGCCTATAATAAGGCTTACCTGTAGGTAAAAAGAATATCTCCTAAACCTGCATGGTTCAGGAGATATTCGCCCTGCATGCAGCCGCAGACATTAGCGGCGCATGCGCTCTGACGATCCGGCCGAGGCGGCCGGCATCTCAGAGCTGGCTGCCGGAGCGAAGAGCTCCCGCGCGCATGCGCGGGAGTGACGTCACGCGGCTCCGGCCACTCACAGCGCCGGAGCCGCGTACCCGGAAGACAGAAGAGGACAAACATGTCAGCGTCCTCAGCGCTGACCGACTCGGGCATCGGGGGCCTCGTTCTAAGGTAAGTATTTCATAATATGTTAGTATGCGATGCATACTAACATATTATGCGATTGTCTTGCAGGCTTTTTTTTTTATTTTTATTTCTGTCAGCGGGTTTACTACCGCTTTAATTCATAAAGGTACCCAAAAAGAAGGATCAGGGCTGATCTGTGCAAAGCCATTGCACAGAGCGGGTAAGTATAATTGGTTTGTGTGTGTATACATGTATATGTGTGTATATATACACTGCTCCAAAACCATTAGAGGAACACTTTGAAACCACATCAGATCTCAATGGGGGAAAATCTCATGCTGGATATCACTAGTGATATTGACTGGGTAATGTGTTAGGAACGAAAGGATGCCACATCGTTTGATGGAAATTAAATTGATCAACCTACAGAGGGCTGTATTTATAGACACCCTAAAAATCAAAGTGAAAAATGATGCAGCAGGCTAGTTAATTTTGCTGAAATTTCATTGCAGCAACTCAGAATGGTTCTCAGTAGTTTGTATGGCCGCCCCGTGCTTGTATGCATGCCTGACAGAGTTGGGGCATGCTCCTACTGAGATGACGGATGGTGTCCTGCGATATTTCCTCCCAGATCTGGACCAGGGCATCACTGAGTTTCTGAACAAATTGAGGTGCAACCTGGTGGCATCGGATGGACAAAAACATAATATCCCAGAGGTGTTTTATTGGATTTGGGTCAGGTGAGTGTGGGGACCATTCAATGGTATCAATTCCTTCATCATCCAGGGTCTGGCTGCAAACTCTCGCTACATAAGGCCGAGCATTGTCGTGCACCATCAGAAACCCAGGACCAGGGTCGGACGATGGGTCAAAGGATTTCACCCCGCTACCTAATGGTAGTCAGGGTGCCATTGTCTAGCCTGTAGAGGTCTCTGTGGCTCTCCATGGATATACCACTCCAGACCATAACTGACCCGCCACCAAATCGGTCATGCTGAACGATGTTACAGGCAGCATAATGTTCTCCATGGATTCTCCAGACACTTTCACGTCTGTCACATGGGCTCAGGGTGAACCTGCTCTGATCTGTGAACAGCACAGGGCACCAGTGGCAGACCTGCCAATTCTGGTGTTCACTGGCAATTGCCAATCGAGCTCCACAGTGCCGGACAGTGAGCACAGGGTCATGAAGTCTGTTTCTGATTGTTTGGTCAGAAACCTTCACACCAGTGGCCTGCTGGAGGTCATTTTGTAGGGCTCTGGCAGTGCTCATCCTGTTCCTTCTTGCACAAAGGAGCAGATACTGGTCCTGCTGATGGGACCTTCTACGGCCCTGTCCAGCTGTCCTGGAGTAACTGCTTGTCTCTTGGAATCTCCTCCATGCTCTTGAGACTGTGCTGGGAGACACAACAAACCTTCTGGCAATGGAAGGTATTGTTGTGCCATCCTGGAGGAGTTGGACTGTCTGTGCAACCTCTATAGGGTCCAGGTATCACCTCATGCTACCAGTAGTGACACTGACCCTAGCCAAATGCAAAACTAGTAAAAACAGTCAGAAAAGATGAGTAGGGAAAAAAAATGTCAGTGGCTTCCACCTGTACAACCATTCCTGTTTGGGAGGTTGTCTCATTGTTGCCCATCTAGTACACCCGTTAATCAATTTCATCTGCTTTGGTGTTAATGAAATGAACAACCCCCTCTGCTACTTAACTGACCAGATCAATATGCTAGCAGTTTAATTGACTTGATGCTGTACTCTGATTTAAAAAGTGTTCCTTTAATTTTTTGAGAAGTGTAATATAAATATATATAGTTTTTTTTATTTTCTTTCCTTTAGAATCACTTTATTGCTCCAGCCCTCCCTTCAGTTGGGTCTCATTCCTGTACTGAAGTTGATTACTCCGATTTTCACAGCACACTGTGAGCTTCTGTCAGTTTGCATTACAAGCTGTAGCAAATCCGAGCCTGCCATATTTCCTGGGTGGTGGATTTCCATAATCTAGCCCTCTCCTACCCAGCCATACTTGTCATTCATATGGAGGCTCGGCATCACATGTGAGTGTTGCGTAGGGAGCTCTATGTGTAAATACAGCCCGCCTAAGAAGGCTCGCTTCTCCATACTGATATCCATTCATTAAGGCATTTTGATATTTTCATCACTCCCAAGAAGAAAATTAAATGTGTTACTTCAATTTTAGAGCACTGATGGTCACTGTAAGGCTTTGTGCACTTGATGCCAAGATCCTTGGGCCTTCTCTAGCAGCTAAGCAAAGCCTTCCCTGAGCTCTTGCATGCAGTATTCAGGCTTGAGGTTGCATATCCAGTAAATTGTTTCCATATCAGGAACCTTATCATAACAGCTTTTGGTAGACTGGTGACAACCTAACCTTCCTAAAGCTGCCATGGTAGCTTAAACAGAGTTAGTCTAATTGTATGGGTGGTGGAACATCTAGATGAGAGGCAATGATTTTCTTTTAAAATATACTTGGGTATTTGATTGAAAAAGAGGTCTACGTGATCATCATCTTCTCTACCTACCTTCTTTTAGATATTGTTTGCTTCAGAACCTCAGGTGCACTTTAAGGAACACCATTCTCTACTGACCTTGCCTAGTTGATCTCTCCACTCCACCACTCCTGAGCTCTCCCTGTCTCACTCGTTCTCTCCCCCCTCAGTCTTCGTCACCTTGACCTGTGCTTTCCGTTATGGCCGTGAGGACCTCGACGTCTTGGGCCTGTCGTTCCGGAAGGACCTCTTCATCTCAACCTTTCAGGCCTTTCCCCCGCTCCCAGAGGAGAAGAAGCCTCTCACCCGACTGCAAGAGCGCCTGGTCAAGAAACTAGGGGAGCAAGCACATCCCTTCTACTTCAACGTTAGTTTAAAACCCTCCTTCTCTATACAGCTGCCACTTCCTGTAGTCACCTCTGTGTGTTTTTCCTTAAAGTCCCTAAACTCCCCCTTCTTTTTCCCCCCTGCTTATCCAGCTCACATCTTCCATCCCCCTTTTTATCCAGTTCACATCTCCCATCCCCCTTCTTATCCAGCTCACATCTATTTGATCACCCTCTTTCCAAATTTCTCCTTTTTTTTATTTTTTTATTCACATATCAACTGACCGTTTCTGCTTCCATCACTTTTAGATTCCACAGAATTTGCCATGTTCGGTGACACTGCAGCCAGGACCCGAGGACACTGGGAAGGTGAGTGATACCTGTGCTGAGGTCCCGGTGTTTGGGCTTTTTGGAACTTCAACCAAAAGGTGTGAATGGGCCCCTGAATCTTTCCCTACGGGGACACAACCTTCCTCGTAGCAGGGTCTTATGATTTATGCTCCTGTTGTGGAGATTTCCTCTCACTTCCTTCCTGGTAAAACTGGTCACAGCTGTTAATTTGGTTAGAGAGATGAAGTGGGACAAGTCTTGAAATTGGTTTTGGCACTGGTTTTTCCTTCCACCTTTCTGGATGAAGCCTGTTCTCTGCACCAACTTAAGAACTGAAAAGGTTTGCCCTTGGGACTTTACCATTCACGTATCATGCCTCATATAAACACTCATGCAGCTCCAGACCATAAAACTCCCACCACCGTGCTTGACTGTAGGCAAGACATACTTGTCTTTGTACTCCTCACCTGGTTGCCGCCACACACGCTTGACACCATCTGAACCAAATAAGTTTCTTGGTCTCATCAGACCACAGGACATGGTTCCAGTAATCCATGTCCTTAGTCTGCTTGTCTTCAGCAAACTGCAGGCTTTCTTGTGCATCATCTTTAGAAGAGGCTTCCTTCTGGGACAACAGCCATGCAGACCAATTTGATGCAGTGTGCGGTGTATGGTCAGAGCACTGACAGGCTGACCACCCCACCTCTTTAACCTCTGCAGCAATGCTGGCAGCACTCATTTTTCTATTTCCCAAAGACAATCCCTGGATATGACGCTGAGCACGTGCACTCAACTCCTTTGGTCGACCATGGCGAGGCCTGTTCTGAGTGGAACCTGTCCAACTGCTGTATGGTCTTGGCCACCGTGCTGCAGCTCTATTTCAGGATCTTGGCAATCATCTTATAGCCTAGGCCATTTTTATATAGAGCAACAATTCTTTTTTTTTCAGCTCCTCAGAGAGTTCTTTGCCATGAGGTGCCATGTTGAACTTCCAGTGACCAGTATGAGAGAGTGAGAGCGATAACACCAAATTTAACACACCTGCTCCCCATTCACACCTGGGTGTACTCACTTTTGTTGCCAGCAGTTTCGACATTAATGGCTGTGTGTTGAGTTATTTTGAGAGGACAGCAAATTTACACTGTTATACAAGCTGTACACTCACTACTTTACATTGTAGCAAAGTGTCATTTCTTCAGTGTTGTCACATGAAAAGATATAATAATATATTTACAAAAATGTGAGGGGTGTACTCACTTTTGTGAGATACTGTGTGTGTGTGTGCATTGAGGCGAATTGTCAGGCGACTCAAGTCGCCTGACAATTCGCCTAGATGTGAACGGGCCGCGAAGTCGCGCCGCTCCGCCTCGCTACAGTGTGAACCGGCCCTAACTGTAAGATTATTACGATGAACACGTGTGATGGCATCCTTTACAAGGCAAGAGGGGTGGGGGAATAGGTGAGCCAAAAAATGTGTGTGCAGCCTCAATAAAAAACAAAAAATAGACACAAAAAGAGTAACCCAAGTAAAAGAGTCATGCACCAACTTAATCTATTTTCAAGAGCTGCTTATAATAGAACTTGGGCTTGAAACCCAACTCCAAGAAATGTGAAAATGCTCCTTGTTGTAGAACTGAACTCTCACTGCAAGGGTTATAACTTCACCTTTTGTAAAAAAAAACAAAAAAACGAATAAATTCACATTATTATGCAGGTGGAGAAAAGTGCATTTATTTTGTTTCATAACTGAGTCCCCCCGCGATATGTTTACGTGCGGTGTGAAAAGTGTATAAATAAACATTTTGTAAACATGGCTATCGGACACGTCGGCAAACGAACATCATGAATTACTTGATGGCCCCACGACAACTTGCAAGATCCATCAAGTGGTTAAGATGGACAGACACACGTTGAAAGACAGACATACTCCATTCTCGTCTGTCGAATGTGTCTTTCAGACGTTCTCGGGACGTAACGTGGACGTTAGACGACTAGTGTCCATGTTACGAAACGTCCGAGGATCATTTTGTTTTATTTACGTGAAAAGAGGTGGACGTATTATTACACTTAAATAAGCAAAAA
>BLSH010071085.1:841718-855656 GCA_018402905.1 Glandirana rugosa | reverse complement strand
TTCACGAAGTGCAAAATGCTTTTACTACATTATTAAAGTGGAGTTCCACCCTATTAAAAGTCAGCAGCTACAAAAAGTGTAGCTGCTGACTTTTAAGAATCAGGCACTCACCTGTCCCAGGCTCCAGCGATACGGCCGTCCGGTGCTTTGCTCTTCTCCCCCTCCTCCATGCAGCGCCAGCATCACAAGTGTGGACGCCCAGCTTTGTCTTCAAAGCCGGACGTGCACTGCGCATGCTCGACCCGCGCTCTCTAAATGGCCAGAGTATCTTAGTATCTTCTGGGACCTATAACGTGTCCCAGAAGATCGCTGAGAGGGAGGGGGGAAAGGTGAACTTCCTTCCTGTGCCGGGGAGCCAGGAGAGGAAGTGCAGCTAGGACCCTATGAAAACGGCGGTCCCCGGTCCCCCCCCCCCCAAAAAAAATGACATGCCAATTGTGGCATGTCAGGGGGGTCACCTTCCCTTAAAGTGGAAGTTCCACTTTTGGGTGGAACTCTGCTTTAACTTTTTCACTTATTAATTCATTCATCCTTTCCTTCAGTCTTGACAGTTGTACAGGCTTCTCTCCTGTACTGAGATTGCTCACTCTCTAAATTCACTGCACGCTGTGAGCATCTTTCATTGTATGTTACATGCTGCAGCAAGTCATAGCCCCCCTCATTTCCTGGCTGGAGGATGTCTAGCATCATTTATCGAGAGTCAGCAACTAGTCAGCCGGGTCAACTGGCAGATTATGTCCCCGCCATGCCAATCCTGGTGCAGGAAAGCGGAGGCAAACATTGCTACCTGTTCATTGCGGGCATCTTCCTAGACAAGATGGAGGATGTGTGAAATGTTCTGCTGCAGGCCACTGCAACCCAGTAGGAAACCAATCGCCAGCAACAGTAAACAAATCACCAGGTCACACAGGCCATTGCAGCACAACAGAAGGCAAATCGTCAGGCCATTGCAACCCAGCAGGAGGCGAATCGCCAATTTGCGGAGGCCCTGGGGGAGTTAAAGAAGGGGTCTACTGGTCCTTTCCTGGTGGAACAGAAAATGGTGCGTGCCAGCTATTACCTGCAGAAGATGACAGCTGCAGATGATGTGGAAGCTTACCTAGCAACTTTTGAAAGAGTCGCTGTGTGAGAAGGATGGCAAAAAGAGCAATGGGCAGGACGACTAGCGCCCTTTCTGACAGGAGAACCCCAAAAAGCCTATTATGACCTGGAACCAGATGCTGCCCAGGATTATGAGACACTGAAAGCTGAGATGCTTACATGCATGGGCATCACCATTGCAGTCCCGGCTCAATGGGTGCATCGGTGGTCATACAGTACTGACAAGCCACCCTACTCCCAAATGTTTGACTTAATACACCTCACCAAGAAGTGGCTGCAGCCAGAGACTTTGATGGGCCCTAAGATTGTGGAGCGTGTGGTCATGGACCATTATCTACGCGCGCTCCCTGCCACTTTGAGAAAGTGGGTTAGCCACAGGGACCCTGAGACGGCAAACCAGCTGGTGGACCTGGTGAAGAGTTATACTGTGGCCGAGGACTTGGTGAACCCATCCATGCCCCACTCCATTTTCTCTAGGGGTGAAAAAACATCTGGAGGATCTGGTAAGACTGTTCCAAGGTTCAAGGGCGTGGGGAAAAATTACAAGACTGTTGCTACAGATAATGAAACTATAGGCTCAGGACCTGGAGACTGGCCGAATGGGTCAGGATGGTCTCTGAGGACATTTTAAAGGACTGGGAACAGAACACATAAAATGTTATCGCTGCCATGTATTTGGTCATATTGCTGCTAACTATTCCCTAAATGATGAACCAATGCAATGTGATAATGCTTACTTGAAAAAAACGCACATCTCTTTTTGTACAGGTGGCATATCCTGCAACATGTCGGGAACGCATGGAAAAGCAAAATGTGTGTAATTTTAGTTGATGGAAAGCCAGTCACGGCTCTGCTAAATTCTGGTAGTGTGGTCACCTTAGTCAAAGGTGAATGTGTAAATCCTGCAAAGTTATACAGTACTATTGGGGTTATTTGCATACATGGTGACACACGTGACTTCCCTTGGGGCATAGTGACACATTCAGTGGGGGTGGTACCCTCACTGCTTCATGAAGCCCTAGTGGGGAGAGTTTTTCCCTACTTCTGATGTTTATGAGAAAGCAAAAGGCGTCGGGAGGACAAAACTCCCCCTGCTGAGGAAACCCTGGAACTCACACCCAACCCTTTTGATTACAAAATTGAAAGGAAGACTGTTGGCGTGTCAGAGGAAGGAGAAGATCCTTTTTCTTTTTTCTGTAATAGCTGGGGAGCAGGAGGAGCTGGAATCTAGCCCCCAGCTGGAGGTTAATGAACAAGAAATTTTCTCTGACTAATAGTGAGAGTGGACAGAATGTGGTGCCTGACTTTGAGGTCAGAAAATATGATTTTTGTACGGAACAACTAAGACGCCACACTCAATAGAACCAGAGAAAACATTAAAATGACCTGTTGAACCTAATATAGGGGTGTCTTTTCCCTTCATGGGTCTTAAAAATAACTTGCTGTATCAGGTGGTAAAGCAAGGGGAGGAGGAGGTAGAGCAGCTAGTGGTTCCCAAACCCTATTGCCGGATGGTATTAGATGTAACCCATGGTCATATAATGGGGGGGACATCTGGGTATAGAGAAGACCAAGGAGAGCATAACCCAGAGATTCTTTTGGCCCGGGTTATATGCAAATGTAAAAGAAGATTGTGAGTCTTGCCCAGATTGTCAGTATTCTGCGCCATCACCCCATTTTCGCAGTCCGCTAGTACCATTACCAATGTTTGAAGTACCTCTTGAAAGAATTGGCAAGGATTTGGTGGGAATACTGGACTATGCCACACAATATACTAAAGCCATTCCCTTGCATAATACCTCAGCTAAAACTATTGGCAAAAGCTTGTCCAGGTATTTAGTCGTGTGGGTTAAAGGAATAGTGACGGATCAAGACACCCCATTTATGTTCCGAGTCACTAAAGAATTGTGTAAGTTGTTCAAAATCTCCCATCTCCGTATCTCTGTCACCACCCCCAAACTCGTGGTCTTGTGGAGAGATTTAACAAAACGCTCAAAAGCATGTTAAAAAAGGTGGTGGCCAAAGATGGGAGAAATTGGCATTTTTTGCTGCCCTACCTCATGTTTGCCATACGGGAGGCACCTCAGCCATCTACAGGTTACTCCCCTTTTGACCTACTGTATGGGAGACATCCCAGGGGATTGCTAGATGTTGCAAAAGAAACATGGGAGGAAGCGACCGTGCCTTATAGAAGAGTTACCCAGCATATCTCACTGATGCAAGATCGAATCGCTGCTGTTGTACAGGAACATATGGAGCAAACCTAGGAGGCCCAGAGAAGGGTTTATAATTGGGGTGCCAAGACCCGGATCTTCAACCATGGTGATAAAGTGCTGGTACTAGTCCCCATTGTTGAGAGTAAAGTATATCTCTATAACACTTGGGATGTCCTATATATCTATGGATTTTTGCAACTAGATGTTGTTTTATATAATTTTTTCCACATTTGTGAACCTGGAAGGGTTCTTTTGTGTCATCACCTGTCAATTTATGTGGTATCCATTGCTCATATCATAGAGTCACATATGAAACTTCAATACTTGTGTTAACACTTAATATTAGCATATCCCTTTCTGACAAAGGCTAATGGGTGAATTTTTTTATTCAAATTCACTGATTTGCATGTGGTTCTATATTCCTTAGGGCAGCCTTTTTTCTTTAATAGATAACTGTTCACTTCTACAAATGGATGATTTCAGATGGAGGCTGAAATTGGCTGTCTTGTTAAAGATAATGAGCTGAGGCCTATAGAGCGACCTCTGTACAGTCTGACTTTACCCTTATGAACCTCCTTAACAATTGGGATACCAGTTTATACAGTATCCATGCTTTAATCCATATTGTTCAGCCATTCTGGCTTTGGAGTGTTTTGTCATAGTGGTGGGTGGTTTTGCAGGATGTATATCATAAATTGTGTCATTGGGAGATCAGCCCCTCACCCTTATCCTTTGATTTCTGAGAAGGTATTGAATAGCAGAGTACGAACCTTCTCTGCTTCTTCTAACTTCTCACAAACCACTATCTGATCAGCGGCTTTGTCTTGTCTTTACATCTCGCGCTGCCTAAAGGAGGAAGAAACACGAGGCAGCAGCCCCAAGGGATTGTTGCTAAAGTCATTGTAGTCTACTCTTTATGTTGTAGTTCCGTTTTTGTGGAAGACTGCACAGTGTCTAGAATATTTCAGTACCCCTTTACTAGTTACAGTATCTCACAAAAGTGAGTACACCCCTCACATTTTTGTAAATATTTTATTCTATCTTTTCATGTGACAACACTGAAGAAATGACACTTTGCTACAATGTAAAGTAGTGAGTGTACAGCTTGTATAACAGTGTACATTAGCTGCCCCCTCAAAATAACTCAACACACAGCTATTAATGTCTAAACTGCTGGCAACAAAAGTGAGTACACCCCTAAGTGAAAATGTCCAAATTGGGCACAATTAGCCATTTTCCCTCCCCGTGTCATGTCACTTGTTAGTGTTACAAGGTCTCAGGTGTGAATGGGGAGCAGGTGTGTTAAATCTGGTGTTATCGCTCTCACTCTCCCATACTGGTCACTGGAAGCTATGCATATCTCTTTCTACAAAAAGGGGGATTGATGGCTAGGGGGGGTGGGTTTGTTTTTAAGTGCCCCTTAAAGAGCCGGCTCCCTAATGCAGAAAAGAGTTAAGTGAAGCTGTTGATTTTTGATGCCCTTACCTTTTGCTTCACTTTTCCCCAGTGCAGGACTGCAGGGGAACAAAAAGAAATAGGCAGCGCTTCCGAGTATAGAGGAGCATGTGACTCGCCCCATATGACATCAGAGGAGGAGATAATTTGTTACTGATTGGCCCACTGCTAGTTGTTCTTTTTTCTATTAAAGTCCAACTCCGGGCAAAGAAAAGGTTTTCTCTCACTACATGGGTTAACTTCTCATTTTGTCCAGGGGAGAGGAGAAAGCTTATACTCGCCCGATCCTCCACTCTTCCAGCAAACTGCGCTCCCCCATGATCCAGCAGTGGACTGTTCTTGACATCATCCCTTCCAGAGTAGGTCTATGGGCATGATGACGTCAGGAATCGTCCACCGCGCAAGACTGCGGGGGGAGCCGCAAGGTCTTGTGCAAGGAGGATTAGGCAAGTATACCTCTGTTCTCCAATTCCCTAGACAAAAAATGAGCAGTTAACCTATGCAGTCCGAGCACAGCCTTGCTGCAAGGGAAAACTTTTTTTTTTTTTTTTGCCCGGATTTGGGCTTATTTTTCTACAGTGCAGCACATATATAATAAAATGTTATTTTATATTTTTTTGTATTATTGGAAAATGGCACCAATTTGTTCTCCATTATTTGTATTCTGCCACAAGCGTTCAGGTGGTACAACAGGGTGCTGGTTATATTTTTGTTGCGATTTCAGCTTTTTTGGTTTTGAGATCACACCCTGAGGTTAGTTATGACGGATTTGTCAATGAGTATCAACCCGTCTATTAGAATATATAAAACCACATCCTCCTGGCCTCCGCATCCCCTTCCTCCTCCACCGCTGCAGCTGTCTGCAAAGTTTGGCAAAAAAGCTTTTTTTCATTGTGCCACACGTTGTCTTCTGCTGCTAAATGAAATCTGAAGAGGTGTAAAGCCAAAAAAATAAGCAGGTTGTGAAAGAAAAATCTTCAAAAACAAGAACACAAATCACACGGATTTCTGGCATCCCTCTGTAGAAATTGTTTCAAAGGAAAAGTATGGCTCTAGCTTTTTTGGCCCTTCTTCTCCTATGGATCACAGGAGTACAGTTAGTTCTGACCTCCTGTGATCCGGTTTCAGCCAACAGCGTGCTGAAGCTTGCTGTTGGCTGATATTGCTGAACTGGTCCAAGCTCTGAAAAGTCCTGACCATTTGGCTGGGATCTGCCCAGAAGCCTGGACTGCCACCTGTCTCGACCTCTTAGTGATCCGCTGAAAACCTGAGCTAGCCCCTCCTGCCGCCTCCGCAGCCCAGCGCTCCAGTGAGTGCTGGAGGGCAGAGCAGAGAGCTGGTGACTTGACAGTCACAGCTCTCCGCTTAGACCGGATGGGGAAAGCTGATCAATCAGCAACGTTTGGTCGCTCAGTTCTCACTGTAGATCCAACGGGGGGACAGATGCAGCATCGGATCGTACAATTTTTTTTTTTTTTTTTAAATCCTGAAATTCTCTTTTAACCCGAACTTTGGTGCGGTAAATTTTTGTTGCAAAATACATTCGGAAAGGCTTTATAAAGTAATATAATAAAAAAACAAATGCTGAGTCCCAGGTAAATGGATAAATACACATATTAGAGGCCGTTCGACCCGGGTATGGTGGGACTGGGCAGCTTTGCCAAGAGCAGTCCCACCACAAGACCGGTCTCCTATCAGGCCAGTTCACACCACCCGATTACAGTGGTTTGCTCTGGGGGAAAAAAAAGTGCAGCATGATGTCTAGCACCTTGCTGCAAATGGAACTCAATGAAAGGTCACTCTGTGACCTGTCAAAGTTTGCTCAAAAAAAGTAAAGCGTGCAATGTGCTGGTGTCAACGCATTGGCACCGCTGCCACTGTACAGCATACTAGTGGCTGCTTTCTAGAGCACTTGTTGCTGTGAATGGGCTTATCTTGTCACGTTGACAAGATCTATATTGACAAGATCTATCAGAAAAATGCTATAGCTCATCCTTTTTTAAAGCTGAACCATGGGAAAACAAAAGTCCTACTGTGCAGTGGGGCTGGCCCTGAGAGAGTTAACTTTCCCGTTTATGTCTAGGAAGACCGGGTAAAGCAGTTTTTCCATACCTGATCCTTCGTTTTGCAGGCTCCTCTGTGCTTCTAGACCTGTCCCCACAGCCTCTTTACCCCTGCTTTACAGTGGTCTAAGGCCCTCTGGTGTAATGAAGACCGATGCATTGGATGCAAGGACACAGAAGGACAGTCCACTGCCTCGGCATAGGGGAGTGCTGTCTGCCAGGAGAGTAGAGGATTGTGTAAGTAAAACACTTTTCCAGTCCCCCTAGACCTGTGGTTCTCAACCGCTGGACTGTGGCCCACTTTTGATGCCTGGTGCCCCCTCATCTGGGCTTCTAGCTAGCTGCAAGTGCCTAAACCTCTTAGTGTCTCCTAGCTCCCATAACACTCCCCAACCTCCCTTGAGCCCTCAGCCTCCACAGCGCCAGTCAGCCTTCTTCAAGGCCTCCAGCCCTTCATACTATCCCCATTTTCCAACAGTGTGCTGCAGCGACTTCCAACAGTACCTCCCCAGCCCACTCCTGAAACCTCATCTCCCCCCATAGTGACCCCCAACCCTATTCAGAGCCTTCCAGCATTTCAATTCCTCATTTGTACAACCATACTTTTTGAAGTGTGAGTATATATTTTATTCTTCGTTGTTGGGGCGTTGAAGGTTTTAGAGAATTCACCAGTCCCTGGTCTTTGAGAACCCCTGTCCTAGACCAAATGAGCAGTTAACCCTTGTAGATTTTAGTCTTCCTGGAGTTGGGTTTTTAAGAGCCACGTTTTCTTTGCCTTTTCAGAGGTAGTACCTCCTGATAGCAACCCAGACACGGTATACCCTCCCATCTGAGCTTCCTAACTTTCTCTGCACTCCCATCAGAGCTTGTGCTCAGTTTCTCGAACAAGTTCAGGGGAGCATGTGACAAGAGCGCAGGCCTGGGCTGCCAGTCGCCAAGATGGAGCCTAGGGGAACCAGGCTTACCCAGGATTGACTTCTGCAGAGGTGAGCGTATCAACGGGTACGCTTTACTGTGGAGCTGGGCCATCAAAAGACACTGACATTCTTCCCCTGATGGGAAGGTGACAATGTCACTTTAAAATGTGTCACCCAAGCTAATTTTTTAAGTCAGTACAGCAGGTCTGCTTCAACTTTTTTTTCCGTTTTCTCTGCATTTGTAATTCATATTCACAACAGAGCCGCAGACAACGTGTGCAAAGTCTACCCAACGTGCACAAGTGACATATCAGTATAATCCAAGGCACCTCTAGTGCTTCTGGAGGAGGAGGGTTGTAACAATGTTGCGTCATGTCTGGGCTGCAGAGGAAGGGGCCAGCAGGAAGTGGTAGACCTGCTAGCAATGAACACTTACGCCATTACCCTTTTAGTATTTTGCTTCTTAAAGGGAAAGTATTGTGCGCTTTTTTTTTTTTTTTTAACAAAGTATATTGAGTAATTATTGAAAGTGTAGCTAAAGCCCCATTTTTTAAAGTATTAATGTCAGGTTGTGATTGCTGTCAGTGTCCTCACTGGGGAGATTCACCCGGTTTGGCTTTTTCTCTGAATGGCCAATTTGGAGATGTGAGGCGGGGACATGATCTTCACTTTGGCCAATCAGAGAAATCTTTGTATCCGTTCGGATGTTGTAAAGCGTTCTCTGGTGCTTGTGCCAAATGAGCAATCTCCTGTGTTCATAATGCAGCAAGGCAGCCGCTCGGCACTGGCTTGGCAACAGATTTAGATCAATGTAGGATAGCCACTTTGCACGGGACGTGGAAGCTAGTTGCAGTCCCTATAGTAGTGGTACCTACTACAGAGATCTCCAGCTTCCACGGAAATCCCACAGGTTTGGGAATTTCATACAGTGCATCCAGAAAGTATTCACAGCGCTTCACTTTTTCCACATTTTGTTAGGTTACAGCCTTATTCCATATTGGATTAAATTCATTATTTTCCTCAAAATTCAACAAACAATACCCCGTAATGCATAATGACAATGTGAAACAAGTTTGTTTGAAATCTGTGCAAATTTATTAAAAATAAAAAAACGTTCCATGTACATAATAAGTATTCACAGCCTTTGCTGAATACTTTGGTGAAGCACCTTTGGCACCAATTACAGCCTCAAGTCTTTTTGAGTATTATACTACAAGCCTGTCACACCTATATTTGGGCAGTTTCTCCCATTCTTCTGTGCAGGACCTCTCAAGCTCCATCAAGTTGAATGGGGAATGCCGGTGCACAGCCATTTTCAGATCTCTCCAGAGGTGTTCAATCGGGTTCAAGTCTGGGCTTTGGCTGGGCCACTCAAGGACATGAACAGAGTTGTATTGTAGCCACTCCTTTGTTATCTTGGCTGTGTGCTTAGGGTCGTTGTCTTGTTGGAAGATGAACCGTCACCCCAGTCTAAGGTCCAGAGCGCTCTAGACCAGGTTTTCATCAAGGATGTCTCTGTACATTGCTGCATTCATCTTTCCCTCAATCCTGACTAGTCTCCCAGTTCCTGACGCTGAAAAACATCCCCACGGCATGATGTTGCCACCACCATGCTTCATTGTAGGGATGGTATTGGCCAGGTGATGAGCAGTACCTGGTTTCCTCCAGACATGACGCTTGCCATTCAGGCCAAAGAGTTCAATCTTTGTTTCATCAGACCAGAGTTTTTTGTTTTTCGTGGTCTGAGAATCTTTCAGGTGCAAACTCCAGGCGGGCTGTCATGTGCCTTTTACTGAGGAGTGGCTTCCGTGTGGCCACTCTACCATACAGGCCTGTTGGTGGTGTGCAGAAGAGATGGTTGTTCTTCTGGAAGGTTCTCCTCTCTCCACAGAGAAATGTTGGAGCTCTGTCAGAGTGACCATCGGGTTCTTGGTCACCTCCCTGACTAAGGCCCTTCTCCCCCAATCGCTCAGTTTGGCCGGGCAGCCCGTTCTAGGAAGAGTCCTAGTGGTTCCAAACATCTTCCATTTATGGATGATGGAGGCCACTGTGCTCAATGGGACCTTCAATGCTGCAGAATTTTTTCTGTACCCTTCCCCAGATCTGTGCCTCCATACAATCCTGTCTCGGAGGTCTACAGACAATTCCTTGGACTTAATGGCTTGGTTTGTGCTCTGACATGCACTGCTAACTGTGGGCCCTTATATAGACAGGTGTGTGCCTTTCCAAATCATGTCCAATCAACTGAATTTACCACGGGTGAACTCAATCAAGTTGTAGAAACATCTCAAGGATGATCAGGGGAAACACGATGCACCTGAGCTCAATTGTGAGTGTCATGGCAAAAGCTGTGAGTACTTATGTACATGGGATTTTGTTTCCTTTTTTTATATTTAATAAATATGCAAGATTTTAAACAAACTTCTTTCACATTGTCATTGTGGGTTATTGTTTGTAGAATTTTGAGGAAAATAATGAATTTAATCCATTTTGGAATAAGGCTGTAACATAACAAAATGTGGAAAAAGTGAAGCGCTGCGAATACTTCCGGGATGCACTGTAAATACTTACACGGACCAATGTAACTGTAAAAATTGCCATACCTAAACTGCACCTTTTAAACAATCTGATTAAAAGGTGACTATTGTAAGTGCCCATGTATGGTTTATCCCACCCCTGTACTTGTCTGTTGGTTAGACAGCTTGGCCTGGATTATAATGAGGAAAATATAAATACAATCTAAAAAGGATGTTTGATCAGAGACCGTCTACAAATTGACTTTGGATTATGCAGCCATGAACCAAAGCCAGTTTTGTGTATGGCCTCCCGTGATGCGGTCACTGACCCCGGCCGTCCTGCTCGGAGCAGGGGGTAACAGGGTGGGGAATATTTGTTGTTCTTCAGCAATATTATGCAAGAATTGCTCAGTGTCAGTGGTGGTGCTTGTTTTATGGTGTGTTCGGTCTCTGCTTCACTAATAACTTGCTGCATTCACAATCAAATAGACATTAGACACAGAACTTGCTCAATGCATATTGCTGCATACGCCAACAAACTGCTTGTTAAAGGGGAGCTTCTTTTTCTTTTTTTTATTTCTTTTTTTTTTTCTCTATTCTTTTTCTTTTCTTCTTCTCTTTTTCTCATTTCCTACATGTGAGAGAGACTCGATTTTATAAATATTTTCAGTGTGTTCCTGTATTTGGGGCCAATTCAAAGCAGATGCAGTCCAGTATTTTTTTTTTTTTTTTTTTTTCTGCATGAAAAACGCATGGACGGTAGATTATATGGGTTCCAATGGCCTAGTTCACACCAGTGCGGTCAGCTCTAGTGCAGAAAAAAAGTAGAACATGCTGCATTTTTTTTTCTGCACAGAACTGTGGAACGCGGCAAAACGCAAAAAAAAAAAAAAAAAAATGCAGCCAAAAAACAGGAACCTTTGGTAAAAAAAAGGGGAAATAATGCATGCAAAATGCATCATAAATGCACCAGAACGCATCAAAAACTTGCATTTAGAAACGCATCCAGACTGCGTTTCTGTGGTGAGAGACGGCCCTAAAAACCTTGTTCTTGATTTTAATTAGCTGTCATGGGTCACATTTCTTTGTGCCTTGCTGATTCTCTTTTTTTGTATACCTGCAAGTCTACCAGACAAGGTCTGCCTGATTGAACACAATATACTGTAGTTTCTAATGTTTGATAGTTAGGCCTCTTGCACACAGTACTGATGTTTGAGGATCTGCTGTTTTGGACATAATTTCAGGCATTAGCTTTGCACGTGTTTGTGCATATTTATGTGTGTATATGTGCATTTTTGCATTTGCATGCACAGTATTTTCCTAGGGAAAATGAATATTTATGCTCACATGTGTGTGTATTTGCACAAAATACTGGAAATGCACAAATATATATATATATATATATATATATATATATATATATATATATATATAATATTTTTTTTTTTTTTTTTTAACACAAGAATACGCATCGCTTGTTTCCACTAAAACCCGGTGACCCGGTCTGCCTAGGATGGGAGTTGGGAGGGCAGCAGGAGGTACTCTAGCACCTATTTTTTATAATCAAAAATAATGGTAGAATAAGGGCAGATCCACAACATATTAATTAATTTATTCCTCATCATTGCATCCTGATCTGGAGAAATTGCAGTTTTGTTGGACCCTACTAGAGGAATGTGAAGGAAAGACAAGGGAGTGACTTGTATTGGGATCTCTGTCCTCTTGTCTCACCTTCAGCTCCCTCTGGTGGTGGTCAGGTGGGTGGATACCTGGCTGCCACATCTGCACCACATGGTCAAACGTATAGGAACAACACCCCTCCAACTTGAGTTCACTTGTTTCCTGTTAGGGGAACTGTTAAAGCCCCACTCTAGGGAGAAAAAAAATACATACATTTTCAGTGTCCCCTCCCCCAGCATTACTAGGCTTAAGTATATTCATAATGTTGTAAAACTTGCCCATTTCTTGCTACAGCAAGCTTCCTCCATCTGTGCAACCAACCCCTGAAGCCTTTTTTTTTTTTTTTTTTTTAAAGATGCTCTGGCCAGCAGTTGCACAGTTACATCATCAAATACAACGCAGGCCCAGTAGTCCTGCATTTTATGTGAGCACAGCAAGGGCTTCCCACAATCCTGAGAGTTAGAGCTTGCCAAACCCTAGGTATGAGGGACATATTACATCTTATATCTCCACCCCTAGACGACCTAAGGAGCTTTTCACCCTTGCAGTGCCCCCCACCTGGCAGGCAGTTGCAAAATGACGAGATCATATACAACAAAGGCCTACTAGTCCTGCATTGTATGTGAGCACAGCGAGGGCCTTCCCACAACCCTGAGTGTCGGAGCCTGCCAGGCTAAGGTATGAGGGACATATTGCATCTTATATCTCACCCCCTGCCTCTGCACTGCTAGGATAATGCTCAATAAGTAAAGGGGTAGAGGAATGTGGTGTAGTAGTTACTTCTTGCTCCAGCAGGCTTCTTCCGTCTGTGCAACCAACCTCTGAAGCCCTTTCTCCAAGGTGTTCCAGCCCGCAGTCGTCAACCAATTACATCATCAAGTACAATGCAGACCCAGTAGTCCTGCATTGTATGTTAACATGGCAAGGGCCTGTACACATCCCTGATCATCCAGGTCTGCCAGAACTAAGGTGTAGGGTATTAAAGCTTAGATCTCTACCTCCAGACCCAAGAAGCATTTATAGTGGTGGTAAACCCTTACATACAGTCAGGTCCATAAATATTGGGACATCGACACAATTCTAATGTTTTTGGCTCTATACACCACCACAATGGATTTGAAATGAAACAAACAAGATGTGCTTTAACTGCAGACTTTCAGCTTTAATTTGAGGGTATTTACATCAAAATCAGGTGAACGGTGTAGGAATTACAACAGTATGTATATGTGCCTAACACTTTTTAAGGGACCAAAAGTAATGGGACAGATTAACAATCATAAATCAAACTTTCACTTTTCAATACTTGGTTGCAAATCCTTTGCAGTCAATTACGGCCTGAAGTCCTGGAATGCATAGACATCACCAGATGCTGGGTTTCATCCCTGGTGATGCTCTGCCAGGCCTCTACTGCAACTGTCTTCAGTTCCTGTTTGTTCTTGGGGCATTTTCCCTTCAGTTTTGTCTTCAGCAAGTGAAATGCATGCTTAATCAGATTCAGGTCAGGTGATTGACTTGGCCATTGCATAATATTCCACTTCTTTCCCTTAAAAAACTCTATGGTTGCTTTCGCAGTATGCTTCGGGTCATTGTCCATCTGCACTGTGAAGCGCTGTCCAATGAGTTCTGAAGCATTTGGCTGAATATGAGCAGATAATATTGCCCAAAACGTTTACGAAGTCTTGAGTAACCTGTCGCGAAGTGTCACGTCTACCTGTTACTGGGCTTCGTATGACGCTTTCGTTGGTATCTCAAAAAATTCCCTTTCTTCACCTTATAATACGTTACCGGTTCAGTTAGTGGACTGGACTTAGACTAATTCGTACGTAAAGTGAACGACTTCTGTTTTGACTTCCCTTTTACGGGGTTCTTGTTTGTCCTTGACTTCTGTCAACGTCATCTCCGGACCGTCTCGTAGTGGTCCCTACTTTGGGTCGTAGACCACTACAGATACGTAAGGTCCTGAAGTCCGGCATTAACTGACGTTTCCTAA
>BLSH010071085.1:826095-841659 GCA_018402905.1 Glandirana rugosa | reverse complement strand
CTATCTCTGATGGGCTTGTTTTGTGTTTCTTCAGCCTAATGATGGCTTGCTTCACTGATAGTGACAGCTCTTTGGATCTCATATTGACAGTTGACAGCAACAGATTCCAAATGCAATTAGCACACTTGAAATTAACTCTGGACCTTTTATCTGCTCCTTGTAAATGGGATAATGAGGGAATAACACACACCTGGCCATGGAACAGCTGAGCAGCCAATTGTCCCATTACATTTGGTCCCTTAAAAAGTGGGAGGCACATATACAAACTGTTGTAATTCCTACATTGTTCACCTGATTTGGATGTAAATACCCTTAAATTAAAGCTGAACGTCTGCAGTTAAAGCACATCTTGTTCGTTTCATTTCAAATCCATTGTGGTGGTGTATAGAGCCAAAAAGATTAGAATTGCATCCCTGTCCCAATATTTATGGACCTGACTGTAGACCCACTGAAATGACTAGCCTTAGGTGGTAGAGATGAGGCAAATCCACCTGCATTAGTTGTACCTATTACTTTGCGGCCCTCTCCAGAGCCCTTTAAAGTACAGAATTTAGACAGCATTTATGAAATCCAGGAGGCAGGGGGCAGAAATCTGACATCAAACACTGCAAAGCATAGTGCAGGGAGTTGAGTGTAATTTGAGACCTGAGTGGAGAGAATGAACACACCTCCCTTTTTTATACTGTCTCATAGGGAAACCTGCACATCTGAGGTCACTTGCTGTGTGCTGAAGGAGGGTGGGATGTCTTTTGGATTGCCTGATGTCAACATAAACTGTCAGAAGTGACTCCTGCAGATAGCAGAGGAAGTCAAGAACAGACAAGATTCACACTTGGTGATTTGGGCTGAGGCAAGCACACACTATAGAAGGATAAGCTGTGTTCATTTTTCATTTCAGAGGTTTGCCACCACTTTAACCTTTACAGTGGGACCCCCCCCCTGCACTGCAAGGGTTAAATGCTTGTTAGGTCTAGGGTAGAGATTAAAGCTGTAATACTTATAACCTTGCTCCAGCATTTTTACAATGTCTGGATCACAGCTTTATTACTACAGCATACAAAGACATTTTATCCAATTGTGCACCTCCAACCTTGTGGAATCCGTTTGGGGATGGCCAAGTCAAACAGTCGGAGCAGCAGTGGTGCCACAGAGCCATTGGCGCTACCCCCCCTAATCCATGCGCCCGGCTCTTAATCATGCATCCAGCACCCTGCATGTAGGATTCCAATTGGGGTTTTTTTTTTTTTGTTTTTTTTTTCGGAAGCACATTATTAGAGCCAGAGCCTCCAATTGGCTTCAAAAAAGTGTGAGCTCGGGGCGCAGAGCACTGCACCCTGAGCCCACCCAGTTGTGTGACATTAGCGAATTAATATTCACTATTGTCTTCCTGATTCTCCTCCTGGCCAATCAGGAAGTGGGTCCTGAGTCCCGATTGGCCAGCAAGTCTTAGGACCCCCAATGGTGTCTCAGGACACAATTCCTGTTCAGCCCGGAGGAGAAGCAATCGCCGGTTCTTTATTCCCCCCACCTCCTATGTTAAGGTTAGTTCATTTGTGTGCTTGCGGCGATTGACACCATCAATCCCCCCAAAATATTTAGCACCAGTCGCCACTGCGGTGCAGATGAGCTTCCACCCATGATGGCCTCTATTTACAGTCCTCAAACTTTTCAGGTTGATCCGATCATCAGTCTGCTGCAGCTTTCCAGTCTCAGGTGAGGGGCAGCTGGGTGACCAAGCTGTGTTCTTTAACTGCAGCAGAGGAAAGTCAACTGGTCCAACTGGTCTGTTCAACCGACTCATTACTCTCTTGGCACGTTTCATCTAAAGATAACACTGGTTAGGATAGTGAATATTTTTCTCTGAAAACTCGCTTAAATGTGACCTTAAAAGTTCATCCTTTTACCTGTCTAATCGGGAGACTTTTGCCATTGCAGAAACTCTGTGCGTCTGGTCATCAGGAAGGTACAGTTCGCCCCAGAGAAGGCCGGGCCTCAGCCAGTAGCAGAGACCACCAGACACTTTTTGATGTCGGACCGATCATTGCATCTAGAGGCGTCGCTAGACAAAGAGGTACAGTTACTGCCATTTGTTCTACATGTCAGAGCTGCACAAAACCGATATATTACTTATGTATGATTACTGGCAAGTTAAATCATCTACTGGATTTCTGCATCTATGAAGACCTCTAATGGTGAGGTGTCCCCATCACAATTCCCATCTCAACTACCATGGCCATTATATAGCTAAATGTTGATGGCACACTTTCACCCGTGAATTGTCTTACATGTAAAATCAATAACTGGGGAACCCAGCTGTGAGACAGAAAAACATTTAGGGCCTGTCTATGCTGCCCACACACCAAACCCAAGCTGTTTATTGTGCAGGGAGCTGTCCATTTCGGCTGAAGTGAGACGGCGGTAGCACATCCCCCAGTCCTCCAGCCCTTTTTGCAAATTTTAGCAACTTTATTTGAAGTGCACAAAGTGACACATAATTCATGTCACCTCACCGCAGTGCGGTGCATTGCTGTATGGTGTGCTGCAATAACATGCAGCATGTCTGCATTTTGTCAAAGAAAAAGATCCACATCATGAAGCGAGATGAATGGCAGCCTCAGCCTGGACTCCAGTCAGGCCACGCCCCCAACACATTTTGCTCCACTTAATCATGATTAAGCTCCAAGGGGCGATGCAAAATGTTGGGGGGCGTGGCCTGACTGGAGCACAAGCTGAGGCTGCTATTCATCTTGCTTCATGATGTGCGGCTTATGGATCTTTTCTTTTGACATTGCTGCAGCTTGGAGTTAGTCCAGTGATTTCTCAAACTTTTTTGTCTTGCAGCGCACCAAAGAGATATAAAAGTTTTCACGTCACACCTGAAAAGATTTATTTTTACATATATATATTTCATTGTAGAATCAATGTGAAGGATGTGCCTGCTTTCGAGAGAAAATCAGATTGAAGCGATTGCAATCTTCTTTGTACTTTTGCTTGCTTCCTTGCTTTTTCATTTAACAGCTTCTCTTTCAGAGTTCCAGACATCATTAAGTATTTCTCCATTGCTAAACACTGAACAAACTTTATAAGCACCAAAGTTGGAATGGAACGGTCTATATTATTATAATATAATTAGAGCGATCGAGTTCGCCTGAGATCTCGCTCAAGTATCGCGTTACGAGAGAAACCAATGAATGACAGGCTGACAGAAATAGCATTTTTATATGTTATTTTTTTTTAACTTTTGCGACATTGATTTACCATTTAATTTTTCAAATGTTCAAGGTTTTTAAAACGCTAGCAGTTTTTTAAATATTTTTCAAAACTCCCAGGGCACACCTGCAAATCTCACACGGAACACAGTTTGAAAATCACTGAGCTAGGATGAGCTCCCCTGTCCCTGCCTGCCCTCACAGTGGTCTAGTTGGACTTTACCTCTCTGCCTGAATGGTGCCTTATTTTGTCTCATGTCTGCATTTTATCGCAGATCATTGCACTGCACCTCCAGGCTGTCTTGCAGTGTGAACAGGGCACATACTAAACAATTTTGTTTTCTTTGTGCCCTAGTGGACACTGGTCCCGTCCTACTGCGAAAACACACTGGTCACCACAATGTGTGTGAACTTGCACTTATGTTCCTGTGGGAGAGGTACAAAATTGCCACTGATTATCCTTGGATACTCCAAATAATATTAGATGCCAGTGATCGATTAAACTTAGTAAATGTAAAGGCTCACATATTTTTTTTTTCTTTTTTAAATACAAACATGTTATACTCACCTCTGTGCAGCGGTTTTGCACAGTGGCCCCTAACCCCGTCTTCTGGGGCCCTCCAGCGGTGCTCCGGGCTCCTCCTTCTCTCGAGTGACCACCACGCTTCCCTGGGGTCACCCATGCAGGCGCGCTCCCGAGTCCTACTGTTGTGTGTATTCACATAAACAGCGGGACTCTGCCCCGCCCCTCGGCTCCCGGGTCACTGGACTTGTTTGACAACAGCGGGAGCCAATGGCTCCCCAGCTATCAATCCAGCCAATGAGAACTGGAGCAGCTTGAGTGACTGCGAGGCTCGTCCCCGCCTTGGGTTAGTTTTGGGCTCAGGTAAGTAAAGGGGGGCTTGGGGGGCTGCTGCAGGTGAAAAGGTTTTTCACCTTTTTAATGTATAGAATGCATTAAGGTGAAAAACCTTGAGGGTTTACAACCACTTTAAAGTAGAAATCGGTTTACTTTGAACCAAGCTGTTCCAAATAAACGATTTCCATTACTCATTGATGTGGCCACGGGTGTACTGCAATGTACTGTAGTAGCACGGACCACATATGCACTAAACAGTGCTGTGTTGCAGCAGCTGTACAGATGACTTCCCACCTGCTGCCTGAGCTAAATAGTTGGGTTGGGTGCTTCTGGGCCAAGCCTTGTATTATTGTTAAATTTTATTCAAGGCAGAGGTGGAAATCATGACCTTCAGGTCTATGTAAACAGGGAGTGGCGCCAGACCAGAGTTTCTTGTTAATTTTTTAAAAGTGATTCCTTGTGGTCTTGTAGCCTACTCCTTCTTTGGTAGATACCGAAGTGCATGAACATTTTTTTTGTGAATAAAAAAAGGAGTGATTGGCGCTAACCAAAAATTGTATGGTAAGGTGCAAAAAAAAAGTGTGTATATATAGGCAAGATTTATACTGAAATCAATATAAAATGTGTATTCCATTAAATAATAAAATAAATACATAAATCTTCAAATACTGGCAAAAAAGGAAATATAGAAACACAATTCATATAGTGGTTTTGCTCATAAAATTCATAAATACATCAAAAGTGCGCAAAAAAAAGTCCATAGCCGTGCTCTAAAGTGCAAAAGGTTCTGTAAAAATATCCAAATCCTACTCCACCATCAACTGTGTAACAGGGGTTCAAACTCACCAGAAATCTGGCAATCAGAAGTCTCGCCTGTGATTGCATGTCAGACCTGCTTCCTCTGGATCGGACACGGTGGGGGAAGCGCACGCCGCAGGGAGACTGACATACAAGCACCACAAAATGTAAATTCATTTACATACGTTGTTTTTATCTACTGCTTTCTCTCTTACGTTCATTGACAGACGCAGCCTCTCTTCATGACACGTGGGTTATGTACCTTTTACTAGGCTTAGACTAGGCAGAACGAAAGTTCAGAAAGCAAAGCTGTCCCCTCCCCAGGGGGGCCGTCCTTACTCAGCACATAACCCCTGAGCCCTGCATAGCATATCAGTTTTCTTCTGCCTAGTGGAAGGAGTTAGACCTGGTTCCCTGCTGGGAACTGCGGTCCCACTAGAATTTTTCTTTTGTTCTTTTTGCGCAAGCCTTCTGATGAAGACTGCAATCAAGTAGCCGGCTGGGGACCACGCGGATCTTCATAGGTCCTGCCATTTCCCCAGCACGGCCGACAGATGCGAGCCACCCTTAGCACTGGTGGGGTCCACCGCATCCTGCCCATTCCGTGCGGGCGGCCGGTGGGTTAAACGCCCCACCTGCGCACCCAGTGTCCAGGCTATGGCCTGCTCCAGGGGTCGCTTGGCCAGCAGCATCCCTCTCCACCTGGGGGAGGAAGGTCTGCACAGGTGGCTACCCGCTACGCCCGTCTGGATGGGTGAGTGACACCCCCTCCCACCCTAGGGTTAAGGGGGGGGACAACTAGCGGTACCACTGTGGTGGGGGGAGGGGGCGCAGGCCAGTGGTCCCTGTCATGTCTCCCGCCCGCTTAAACGCCTGCCCAGCCATACGCCTGCCTGCACATTCGTGACCTGCCCGCTACGCCGCTGCTTGCCTGCCGGGTGGCACGGATCATTCGTCCGTTTGCCATGCGGCCACTGCCATTTTGGCAGCGCCGGCTGCCATTTTTTCGGAGCCGCGAGCACCGCTATTTTGCCGCGGACGCGGCCATTTTGGAGGGGTTTGGCCTCTAGTGGTTGTCGTCAGCCATTTTTGCTTGGTCTGTCTGTATAGGAGATTCCATGTGCTTTTGGCGCCATTCCTTCCGGGAACGCAGCGGCAGCAAGGCTATCAGCATCAGCAGATCGGGCAGCGATGCATCAGGTGGCATTGGCAGACAGTGGCAGCCTCTTGAGCACACAGGGTTCCGCAAGTATTGCTGGCTTTTCTCCCTAGGGTGCAGGGGTGGCGGTGCTGGGTCCTACTGGGCAATTCCTGAGGCCTTGCAGGGGGTGGCTCTGAGGGGGTGATGGCTGGTAGGCCTCACATGTGTCCTGGCGGTGGCGCAATGGCGGCTGAGCCCACAGGTTCTTCTCCGGAGGGGTCCGCAAAAGCACAGGCCGCGTTGGGACCTCTGGTCCCCCTAGATCAGTTAACCTCCATTTTGGAGTAGTTTTTCGCCCAGGGGGAATCGGACCGCTTTAGGGGGGCCCCTACAAAACATCCCCCTCCCCCGCAATCCTCCGAGGAGAACTGGAAGGGGGCTCTGGGGTCACAGGGACTCCTGTGGAGCTCTCAGACGGAGAGCTGGAGCCCTCGGATGGGGAGGAGGACCAGGGGGCCTTGGTGCCACGTGAAAAGGCGCTGGTGGGCGTCCTGGTCGCGGCGGTCCGCAGTTCTCTGCACCTGGACCAGACTGGAGAATCACAGCCTATATGTTTGGGTCAAAGAAGCCCTCTCGTGCTCCTAAGTTTTTTCCCTACATCCAGTATTTTGACCAGTGTATGTGTATTAGGAATGGAAGCATCCGCTGAATTCCTTTTCCCTGCCAAAACGCTTTACTGTGCGCTATCCCTTTGAGGACAGCTTGTTGCAGAAATGGGTCTCCCCCACGGTGGACCCACCTGTGGCCGCCTAAACAAGGCGACAACTATTCCCCTGCAGGGGTCTCCCTCTTTTAGGGATCTGGCCGATAGGCGGACGGAGGCAGTGTGTAAGGCACTCTTTTTGGTGGCAGGGGCAGCCATGCGACCGGCCTTGGCGTCTGTCATGGTAACTCAGTCGCTCACGGAGTGTGCGACAGAGTGGAGTGAGGCACGGGGCGGCGTAGATTCGCCTGAGTCTGTGCAGCAAGCAGAACACCTGGTACAAGGGCTCCGTTATCTTTGTGACGCAACTCTGGACTTGATACCGATGTTGTCAAAAATGTCGGTTTTTGCAGTCATGAGGCGCCTGCTGTGGCTGCGACGCTGGTCGGGTGACCACGCGTCCAAGAAAGGCCACACGGATCTCCCCTTTCAAGGTGGCTGGCTGTTCGGGCCCCAGTTGGATGAAATCATTAAGGATTTCACTGGGGGGAAGAGTATGTTTCTTCCGGAATCCAAGCGGCGTGATCAGCGCCGCAAACAGGGACCTCAGCCCTCAGGGCAGAAACGTTTTTTTCGTGCGCCCGGTCAGGCGGGCAGGAACACCCGGGCCGGCAAGTCTGCCTCGGGCTCTGGTAAGTGTCCCTGGCAACGCAAGCCCGAAAAAACGGAGGATAAGTCCTCCTCCGCATGATGGGTTGCCTCGGGTGGGGGGCCGACTTCTGGGGTTCGCGGACCGATGGACCGCCCGCATTTCTGACCGGTGGGTGCGGGAGGTGGTCTCCTCCGGGTACAAGATAGAGTTCAGCACCCGGCCCCCGGACAGGTTCTTCCCATCCAATTTAAGGCTCCCTCCGGAGCGTCGGCTAGCTGTGGGGGCAATTATAATACCTTGTGTGCATTATATTTTGCTTGCAATAATAATCACTTACAAGGCTTGGCCCAGAAGCATCCCAACTATTTAGCTCAGGCAGCAGGTGGGAAGCCATCTGTACAGCTGCTGCAACACAGCACTGTTTAGTGCATATGTGGTCCGTGCTACTACAGTACATTGCAGTACACCCGTGACCACATCAATGAGTAATGGAAATCGTTTATTTGGAACAGCTTGGTTCAAAGTAAACCGATTTCTACTTTAAAGTGGTTGTAAACCCTCAAGGGTTTTCACCTTAATGCATTCTATACATTAAAAGGTGAAAAACCTTTTCACCTGCAGCAGCCCCCCCAAGCCCCCCTTTACTTACCTGAGCCCAAAACTAACCCAAGGCGGGGACGAGCCTCGCAGTCACTCAAGCTGCTCCAGTTCTCATTGGCTGGATTGATAGCTGGGTAGCCATTGGCGCGCAAGTGTACTTTGCGCAAGATTTATCATCGCACCTGGAAGGCCTATATTGCCTGGTGCAAGTTGGGGGCTTGGAATCCCCGTTCCTTTGCAGTTGCCCGGGTGCTGGCCTTTCTTCAACAAGGCCTGGACCAAAAGTTGGCTTTGAGCACCCTCAAGGGCCAGATCTCCGCTCTGGCGATCCTCTTTCAGCGTCCTTTGGCGACGCATTCTTTGATCCGTACATTCGTACAGGGTTTACGTCATGTGGCTCCTCAGGTACGGTCGTCCCTGGCACCGTGGGACCTGAACTTGGTACTTTCTGTACTGCAGAAACCGCCTTATGAGAAGATCAGGGATATTCCCTTACAATTGCTGTCTCAGAAAGTCGCCTTCTTGGTGGCCATCACATCCGCTAGGCGGGTGTATTAGTTGGCAGCTTTGTCGTGTAGGTCTCCCTATTTGGTCCTACATAAGGATAAGGCGGTGCTGCGTCCATCTCCTTCGTTCCTTCCGAAGGTAGTCTCCTCTTTTCACATTAATGAGGACATTGTCCTCCCTTCCTTGTGTCCGCATCCATCTCACCCTAAGGAGATTGCTCTGCATTCCTTGGATGTGGTGAGAGCATTGCGGGTGTATTTGGCAGCTACGGCTCCTTTTAGGAAGTCGTATGCACTGTTTGTGCTGACGGATGGGCCGCGCAAAGGGTTGGCATCTTCGTCGGCCACCGTTTCACGTTGGATCAGACAGACCATGACCCATGCGTATACTGTAAAGGGCCAAATACCCCCTTTTCCAGTCACGGCTCATTCCACCAGGGCGATTAGCACTTCCTGGGCATTTAGACACCAAGCATCGGTGTCTCAGGTGTGCAAGGACGCTACTTGGGCCTCGGTGCACACTTTTTTGTTAAGTTCTACAAAGTTGATGTGTCAGCATCCGCGGATGCTGCTTTTGGCCACAAAGTTTTACAGGCGGCGGTGTAGGTGCAACTGGCGCCTCCCGAGATTTTCTGTGGGTACAGTTGTTGTTTGCCCACCCCTCTGTTTGACACTGCTTTGGGACGTCCCCACGTGTCATGAAGAGAGGCTGCGTCTGTCAATGAATGCAAGAGAAAATAGGATTTTATTAAGAACTTACCGTAAAACCCTTTTCTCTGAGTTCATTGACAGACGCAGCACCCACCCCTTGGTGTTGTGTTTGTACGGCTTGTTAAGAACTGATATGCTATGCAGGGCTGAGGGGTTATATGCTGAGTAAGGATGGCCCCCCTGGGGAGGGGCCAGCTTTGCTTTCTGAACTTTCGTTCTGCCTAGTCTACTCCTAGTAAAAGGTACATAACCCCATGTGTCATGAAGAGAGGCTGCGTCTGTCAATGGACTCGGAGAAAAGGATTTTACGGTAAGTTCTTAATAAAATCCTATTTTTACAAATAAAATGGTGTTATGCTATGGAGGCCTTTTGTTTGTATTTCCTACATATCCTTCATTAATAATATCTCTCATGGGAGGGCGACTCAAGTGAACTTCTCTGATGCTGTTTGAGGCTTTCCTTATGGTTGATGGTTTATATCTGTTGATGGGCTTCTGATTGCCAGATTTCTGGTGAGTTTGAACCCCTGTTACAGAGTTGATGGTGGAGCACAATTTGGATATTTTTACAGCACCTGTACGTTTTGACGTATTTATGAATTTTATCAGCAAAACCACTATATGAATTGTGCTTCTATATTTCCTTTTTTGCACAGTATTTGAATATTTATGTATTTATAATATTTAATGTAATACAAGTTGTATATTGATTACAGTATGAATCTTGCCTATATATACACTTTTTTTTTTTTTTTTTTTTTGCACCTTACCATACAATTTTTGGTTAGCGCCAATCACTTTTTTTTTTTTTAGTATTCACAAAGAAATCCTGACCTTATCCATTGTGCGTGTTCCCATTTGTCCTGACAACAAGTTAGAGAAAATGTCCCCAATGGGGACACAGGCCGCAGCATAGGACTCTATCAAAAACCAAATACAGAGAGTGGAGTTAGGCTGCAAAGGCATGTGTAGACCTTTTTAATTGTTCTTAGATTGCAAGCTCTAACAATCAGGGCCCCCTGATTCCTCTTGTACCAAATTGTGATGTGACTGTACTGTTTGCCTTCAATTTGTAAAGTGCTGCGCAAACTGTTGGCGCTATGTAAATCCTGTATAATAATAATGTTTAATAAAACATTGCTTGCACCCCTGCCAATTGTATGTCCTGTTGTGGACCCCCCCAAACAATTTCATCAAAGTACACAGGGCCCCCTGTCCTCCTAGATGCTTCTCGCCCTTTGCACTTGCCAGCAGTTATTCTTGATTGTGAAAATGACAGCCCAGATTAGCTGTGTGAATATAGCGGGAAGCTGCTGCTGTCAAAGTCTGATACAGTATTTTTGAACATTGTTCAGATAGGAGATAAAGAAATACAAAGTAGCATTGTTTAGATGCAAAGTAACCTTGATAATTTTGTATGTACTCTTATTCATCTGCAGATCAAAGGCACGAGTTACGATCTGCACATGTCAATTACAGCAACCTAACAAAGTTAAAAAAATAAAATAAAAAATATTTTTCTCTTTAACCGCTTATTAGCACTTGGTTTACCCTAATTACCTTCTCCTTTCCCATCTTCGCTTAAGACCCCTTTCACACTTGTGCGAGTTGTCCTGCGATTTGGGACTGCAAAGTCCCATGACAAGTCATTCCCTATTATTTCCAATGAGTACCGTTCATATCTGTAGGACTTTCAAGTTGCGCCGACTTCAAAGTAGTCCCTGCATTACTTTGGTCCAACTTTGATGCAACTTGAGGTCCGTAGACTTCAATGTTAAACCCTCAAAGTTGCATGCAGATCGCACCTGAATAATATAGATGTGATTTCTTTACGACTTTGTAATATGTTTTCATTGAGCCAAAGTCGTACTGATCCCAAATTGCGGTAAAATCGAGTCGCACAAGTGTGAAAGGGGCCTAAAGCAAAGTTCCAGTCACCTGTGAAAAAAATGAAAGTCAGCAGCTGCTGACTCTTAAAAAACAGCCACTAACCTGTCCCATTATCCAGCGGTGTGCTCCCCTCGGTCGGTCTCTCGCGGTCTTCGGTCTCCGGCACTGGCATCTTCAGTATGGGCACCTGGCTGTGACAGCTTGCGGCTTCACAGCCGGGTGCCTACTGTGCATGCGCGATTTGTGTTGCGCATTGTGAATGGTGGATGCAGTCTTCTGGGACCTGGCGCACCTGTCAAAATTGGGTACTTGCTCCACCCCCCCCCCCCCCCCGATACACAAAAGTGGCAATGGTTCAAGAGGAGCCGGGAAAGTGTTGCATTTAAAAAAAAGTGCGAAATTGGGGGGAAAGTCTTTTTATTTCATTTGTAAAATAACTTTGCAATTTTTTTTTGTAATAGAGCCATCATTTTAGACCCCTTTCACACTGGGGCGCCTGAATACTGCCCCTCAATCCTCCCCAGTTTGAAAGCCTGAGTGCTTTCACACTGTGGCGGTGCGCTTGCAGGACGGGAAAAAAAGTTGTGCAAGCCGCATCTTTGGGGTGGGTTGGGAGCACACTGGAATTGTATTGAATGGCCAATGCTTTCGAAGCGCCACAACAGGGGCATCTTAACCCCTTCTTTGGGGTTAAAAGTGCCCTGCTAGTGGCTGAAAAGCGCCGCTACAACTTAAAAAGCGCCGGTAAAGGGCCGCCAAAACTTTAGAGGAACCATTTTCCTCCTAATGGAGGAGATTGGTTCCTCTATATGCTGCCCCCGCCACCCCTCATATCCAGGTTACTTGTCTTCTGCTGTTCTCAGGGTCCCTGTGTGCTTCACTGGTTCCCCCCCACAGAGCTGCTGTCTTCCCCCCTCCTCTCTCCTGCCAGCTGCTGTAGAAGATGAGTCATTTACCAGCTCCTTCCTTTTCTGAATGGACAGAGTCAGTGATTGGTACCAATTGGTTCATTCATAATTGAAGCATAGTAAACTGTTTTTACTATACTTCCGTTTCTGAATGAATGGGAGGCTCGGTACACAACTATTCGTTTATTCGGTGGGACCGTAATAGAGGGACCCGCGATGGGAGTAAAGGGCCCCAGGATCAGTGGGAAGAGGGAAGGGCCCTGGCCAGGGGTCAGGGAGCCCTTCATAACAACTTGCACCAGGGCCCTGAAGGTTCTAGTTACACCTCTGCTTTTGGTGGTATTTAATCACCACTGGGGATTTTATTTTTTGCGCTATAAATTAAAAAAAGACCACAAATTGTATTTAAAAAAAAAATGCATTTTTCTTCGTTTTCGTTTATAAAATTTTGCAAATTAGTAATTTTTCTTCATTAATTTTGGCCAAAATTTATACTGCTACCCATCTTTGGTAAAAAAAATAACCCAAATAAGTGTATATTATTTGGTCTGTGTGAAAGTTATAGAGTCTACAAGCTATGGTGCTAATCATTGAAAATTTATCACACCTGATTCACTGATGGCCTCTCATTTCTTGAGGCCCTGAAATGTCAGGAAAGTACAAATACCCCCCAAATTTCTCTCACATGGCATATGCATACCACAAACGACACCCCAAAACACATTCTGCTACTCCTCCTGAGGATGGTGATATCACATGTCTCAGACTTTTACAAAGCCTGGCCACATGCAGAGGCCCAACATGCAGGGAGCACCGTCAGTCGTTCTAGGGACATAAAATACACAATGACATGGAACTGTAGAGCACTGGTGGGGCACAGGTGGGGCACCGATTGGGACACTGCTGGGCACTGATATGGCACTGCTGGGCACGGATTGGGGTACTGCTGGGCATGAATACACTGATTTGGCACAGATTGGGGCACTTATGGCACAGATTGGAGCACTTATGGGCACAAATTGGGGCATGGATTTGGGCTGGCACCGGGAGAATACCTTTTGCAACCTCACGCTGCATTTTCTCACTCCGCTGCTCACATGATCTGTGTGAGCAGCAGAGAGAACTGGATATGACACCGGTTTGTTTACACCGATTGCTCCGTCAGTGGACGGATCGATCACATGGTAAAGGTCCGCTGTCATTGGCCCTTAACCGCAATCTGTGACCCGCCAGGTTCACACGGTCAGCCACATATGTGTGCCAGGCGCACTTATCTGGGTGGACATCATTGTACGACCTTCCAGAATTAAGCGTCCGTGCTGTAGCCGTCATTAGGCTATGGCCCGGTTGTCAAGTGGTTAAATGGGAGAATGATACAATCAAGCTGATTGTGAATGGTGGATGCAGTCTTCTAGGTCCTGTCAGTGTCCCAGAAGATTGCAGGAAGGAGGGAGAAGAACGCAGCGCTCGGAATGGAAGTGGGAAGCAAAATCGGGTTTCAGCTGCTCCGCCTCACCCCTCCCACTTGCTCCTCAAAAGTGACAATTGTGCAAGAGGTGTGGGGAATGAGTCCTTAAAGTGGAACTTCCCATTTTGGGTGGAGCTCCGCTTTAACCAGCACAGGTGAATTAAAAATGCAAAAGGGAAAACCTGACATGACCCCATGCAATGGAACACATCACAGAAAATATAGGCATATGAAAAAACAGGCAAATGAAAAGCAGCCCACAATAGCATGCACAGATTATTTATTACAAAATAGAACATCGGAACATTAATGGGTGCTTCATAAAGATGATACTGCCTAGATCCTGCGCTCGCACACTGGACATTTTTACAGCTGCTCCTAGGGGCATCTGGCATTTTTTTTTCCTGCCACTAAACACCGTGCCACGTTAGCCTATGTGTCCATGGGCACATAGGCTTTTAGTAGTGTTTAGTGGCAAGAGCTTCTAGCCCTGCTTCACACTGAGTGTGGGAATGAAATGGTGCGAGTTCAACTGAACTTGCGCCATTTCATTCCCGCATGTCAGTCCCAATTGCACAGGCATCTGTGCGGGTTTCTGTACAAGAACTACTTTTTCTGTACAAGAACTACTTTTTCTGTACAAGAACCACTTTTTGAAATCTGGCATTGTCGCACCGATTTAGGACGGTGCCATTAGGAATGAAAACAGAGAAATTCTTGGACAGCCGCACTCTGGATGCACACCATTTATTGAAGCATAAAATCAAGGAGACATCACAAAGTGGCATGAACAGACCCCAAGACAGGACATAGTTGCTAACGCGTTTCACATCTAAAAAGGGATGCTTAGTCATAGCTGACACACCATTGCTAGCATGCTACTTAAATGGGTATATGATCAATTCATTAGTTCATTGACCAGCTGACACAGGTTGAAAACACAGGTGTCGGCTCTAAAAAAAAATGTCATGAAACTTTAACCCATTGAATAAGCAGCAGAGACTATTAATGGAATGGCGCAGTCCTGACAGTTATATGATGTTAAATACAAGTTACAGTATGGAAGAATTCATAATCTATAATAACTGTAAATAAGGACTATATTTAACGGTTCCAAATAGGTAAAACTGATGTCATCTTAACAGCTTGAATAGATACAAGTATATAATAACATTGTACACGCTAAACCCAAAGCCATGACATTGTGTCATCTTAGAATATCCACTTAGTGGAGGGTTATAACCGCACACCATACAAATCTGCTATACCAAATAATCTATAACAGCATTAAGATAAAAGATATAAGCTAGGGAAGATATGGGTGCTACACCAAAGGATAAAATTAAGATTAAGTTTAAACTGAACCTTTATATGGGAGATTGAGAGATCATTTAAATGAAGGCAATCAAAGAAGTAAAAGTATATTCCGATGTATAAGATATTATAAGAATAAAGGAATATACCATACTTAAAAGTAAACCTGAAGAAATGACACTCGAGGACACAGCAGGATAAAAATAGCAGGGAATAAGTCAAGCATGTGGGTCAGAGTACAACACTCGGACCAATCCGACCAGTACGACCAATCCGATTGGACAGGTCAGGCGAGGCAGGTCACACGGGTCCAATCAAAGAAAGAAAGAAAGATCCCCTGAACATAAACTGACAAAGACCTAGCAAGATCCAACAAAGCCTAACCAGACCTAACTGGATCTGCAAAAGCATGGAGAGGGAAGCCTTTTACATAAAAGTCTCTCTCTACTCATAGAAATGGGAAACATTCGGAATTCATACCAAAACTAACCTGGGCACACTGGACGGAGCGGACTGGACAGGTTAGCCTAACCAGCATGACCAGCCTAACCAGGCTCACAACATGAGACTGGGTGTACGAACTGAATAAGGGACGATAAAAATAGGACGACACAGGAGCTCACAGTAAAGAAGTCCAAATGAAAATTCATACCATATAAGGAAATAAGAATATTATAGAATATGTAGCCTTATATGAAAATGAAGAAACTAACGGAAGTAAATTTACTAGAGAGTTAGAGGGTATATTTCCAAGTCAAATTTGAATTAGAATTAAAATAGGAAACCACATCGTGGGTATAGAAGG
>BLSH010071085.1:801885-822786 GCA_018402905.1 Glandirana rugosa | reverse complement strand
TGGCGGCGATCTGCGATTTTTAGCGGTACTGCAATATTGCAGCGGACATGTCAGACCATTTTGACACTTTTTTGGGGCCATTGGCAGTTATACAGCGATCAGTGCTATGAAAATGCACTGATTACTGTGTAAATGCCATTGGCAGTGAAGGGGTTAACCCGGAGGGGGGCGCTCTAAGGGTTAACCATGTTCCCTGGGCGTGTTCTAACTGTGTGTGGGCTGCCCTGGCTGGGGAAAGGGGGTGCTCACGGCTTCCTTATACAGGAAGCCTGTGATCATCGCCCTTCCCCCTTCAACAGAACGGAGATCCGCGTTTATATACACGGACCTCCATTCTTTCAGTGCGGGGGGGCCATCGCGGGTAGCCGGCGGCGATCGAGTCTGCCGTACCCGCTCCCTGTACCCCCACCCGGACACAGTAAGCGCACCTCTGGCGGCGCGCGCTCACAGCACTAGTTATCGCAGCTGCTGTCGTATGACGGCGGCTTGCGATAACGAGCCACTCTGTCGCCGTCAGTCGGCGGTCGGCAAGTGGTTAAAGTGTTTGTTAAGCCACTTGTATAAAAAGTTCCCATCCGCTCTGTTTTTCTGCTCTTCTCTCTCAGCTCAGAATTCCTGAGGGTGGGGCTGAGCACTGCTGATGACGTCTATGCTGTGCTATCTATATACATAAGAATATTTATGATATAACACTGACACAGGGAACAACTTCTTCTAATACAGAGGAAATAAGACCTTTAAGAGTTAATTAGGAGAGCAGAGAGGAGAAGCTACGAGAGGAAGAAGGAGGTGGAGTTGAAGACCGGCACACAGGAGATAGGAGAGCTGGGAGTGACATAGCCTGCATAGACCACGGATCTCTCAGGATAAGCTATATACAGGGGGATTCAGTATACAGGGGGGAAGTCATGAACTGGCATTAGCAAACCGGTACTTTAGGGGATACAGAGGGATAATTTAAAAAGCAAATCACCATGCTGCTAATTGCACATTAAAGAGATAGGAGCAGCATTTTTTTTTTTTTGGGTTAACAAATGCTTTAATCAACCTTTTGTCAAAGGGACATGTCGGTAAAATTTTAAGACAATCAGTGGCTGCAACCGCTGATAAGTGTATTCTGAAAGCAACAGGTTCCACTGTCAGAATACAAGGTCCCGGTGGGGGGTGGATTTGGAGGAATCTGGTTGAAAAAAAAAAAACACTGTGTATGGCCAGCCTCGGGCCGGGTCCACACTGGTGCACTGCACCTTGGCCGCAGCACGGGTGTATGTGTGGTTTACGTGCATTTTTAGTTGTGGTCTCATCTACTTCTATTAGGCTGTGCGTTTTTGCCACGTTTTTGAAAGTGCGTCAAAAGTCCTGCGTCTTTAGTGCGCTTTCAGAAAACGCTGTAAAAACTTGTGAACCGATAGAAGTTATGTGACCCAGTCTAAAAACGCATGTAAACCATGCATACGCCTGTGCTGCCGCCAAAATGCAGTGCACCAGTGTGAACCTGGCCTAAGAGAACTTCTCTTAATAGATCCTGTTTAGATTTCCTGGTGCAGTATACAGCCCACCAACAGAGGCCTGAGAATCCTTAACAAATCACTATGTGAGAGGCCGTAATTAAAATATGGAACAGCAAATAAGAATGTCATGTAATGTGTAATTATTATTATATTTTCCAGTTTAATGCCATGGAATACTGACATGCTTTAGCTTCATCCATTTTAAAGTGTACCTAAAAGACCAGAACAAAAACACATATTGCCCCTTTCAAGTCTTGGATGTCCTGGTATTTGCCAAGAAGGGGTTTGTTTATAATCTGCTTTAAAATTAAAATTAAAATGTGGAAATGAAAGAGGAAGTGCTTGTGGTTTTCTGACTAATAAGTTCTTTGAGAGATTGCAAACATAATGTGTGTGTGATCCGTCTTATTTCTGTGTTTTTCTTCCCTGCAGTCCGGCAATACGCAGACATCTGCCTGTTCAGCACAGCACAGTACAAGTGCCCAGTCGCTCAGATTGAACAAGAGTGAGTCCTACATCTTCTGCACTCTTATCTCCTCCATTCTCTGCACATACATGGGGGGGGATTTACTAAGCTTGGTGCATGAAACTAGTGCCAGATAGCTCTGTTTCAGGTCAAGCTGTGCCATCCTTGCCAATTTCTATTTCAGAGTGCAGTAGAAACAGGCATGCGTTTCTTGCCTAATTAAGTCTTCAATATAGAAATTTGAGGCAAACCCCCACCAGACTGGACCTGGCGTCCCGGATGTGAACTGTCTGCTGGCAACCTAGCGGAGGCCACTCACATTCCTCTCTGCCTGTGCAGCGAGCACACTACATGGCAGGGACTGCATAAAGGCAGGGAAATTGGCTTTTCCTGCCTATATGCAGGCTCTGCCATGTAGTGTGTTCACTAGATGGGCAGAGAGAGGAATGCAGAGAGGATTTTACCGCCCCCTCATCCTAGCACCTTTAAGATGGCTGCTTATGCTATACACAAACCTCAGCGGATACCCTCCAATCCAATATAAGTACCCTATAGTTTATCCCACCTACCCCAGAGGAATCCACTCCATAAACTTACCCCAGTGCATGCCCTTCTGATTGCATCCCACCTTCCCCATATACCCCCTGATCACCCCAAACCAAAATAAACAAACTTCCAGGTCACACACCCCCTGATACTCCCCTTTTGATCACACCTTCAGATATCCCTTTCCCACTCTGATCTCTCACTACACATACCTCCACCTGATCACACACCCCCACATACCACCAACCTGATCACACTCCACACATACCCCCACCCTGAGCACACCCCACACGTACCATCCTAATCACCCCCTACCCCCCAGATACCCACTCTCCCTGTGATCACACACCCAGATCCCTCCACTCTGATCATACTCCTCATCCTGATCACTGCCCCCCTCCCCATCACACACAGCTTGGGTTTACCAATACCCCCCAGATCTCTTCAGTCCTGCAGCTCCTCTTGATGATCTCAGTGGCGCAATTTGCGGTACATCGGGGCCAGGAGGATTAACTGTGTCACAGGCAGGCAGGACAGGATCTTCACCAGGATCTCATAGCAGCTGCAGCAATGTGCGGGGAGCCTCCTCCATCCTGGCACCATCCCACATAGCCGGGCACACATTGAAACCCCAGACCTGAGTTTGCCTGACAGTGGGACACCTCCCTGCACACATCTGGGATCCGCCCACTGCTCCGTTCTCCATCCTTGGATCTGCTCTGACAGCGGGGTACACGCACTGCCCCACTGCTCCACACTGCGCTCTCCTACTTTCCTAGCAGCTTACTAAACAGCATGCAAACTAAAACTTACACCTAGTGCCTTCCCTCCTACCGGGCGCAGTGTGGAAGTTTTCGTTTGCCTGCTGGGGGGACAGGTTTTTTTAAAGATCCGAATCCCTAGCAAGTGGCTGGGGACCTGGATTTTACTCCACAACACCCCCCCCCCAATTAACCTATACAAGGTCCTCGTACAAGGAAGTCATAACACCTATACAGTGGGTGTAGAAAATAATCACCCCCTTTAAAATCACATTTTGTTGCTTTGCAGCCTGAAATGAAGACACACCGTTTGTTTTATGCAGCTGTGTTTACTCAGTGCATCTTATAACATCCAAGTCAAAGATAGAACACCAACATGCCAGGAAAAAAAAAAAAATCAAAAACCGAATCCCTGAGCTGGAAAAATGACCACCCTCCTTATGTAAGTATTTTGTTGGACCACATTTTGCTTTCTTTAATTACATCCTTTAGTCACATCTGAAGATTCTGAGGCCACATGGAAAAGGGTGTTATGGTCAGATGAGACTAAAATGGAATTCTTTAGGCTCAACACCAAACAATACGTCTGGCGGAAATCCAATACAGCTCGCCATGCAAATACCACCATTCCTACAGTAAAACAGGTTGTAATATCCTGTTATGAGGGTTTTCTCTGCAGCAGGGACTGGAGCACTTGTCAGGATAGAAGGAAAATGTATGGGGCAAAATACCATGAAATTCTTGAGGAAAATCTGCTGCCCTCTGCCTGAAAGTTGCCAGTGGGAAGAAAGTTTACCTTCCAACATAATGACCCAAAGCACACAGCAAAAATGACCACACAGTGGTTGAAGGAGAAGAGGGTAATTGTCCTTGCGTGGCCTAGTCAGAGTCCAGACTTAAACCTCATTGAAAATCTGTAGAATGATTTGCAGACTGCAGTCCACAAACGGTCACCATCAAATATAACTGAACCTGAGCAGTTCTGCAAAGAAGAAGGGGGCAAATATTGCAAAGTCTAGATGTGCAAAGTTAGTAGAGACAAATCCCAACAGACTAAAGGCTGTAATTGAAGCAAAAGGTGGTGCAACAAAATACTGGCACAAGGGGGGTGATCCTTTTTCCAACTCGGTGATTGTGTTTTTAGATTTTTTTTTTTTTCTGACATGTTGGTGTTTATATATTGCACTTGGATGTTATACGTTGAACTAGTAAATACAGCTAAATAAAGCAAAAACTCTGCCTGTCTTCATTTCAGGCTGCAAATCAATAAAATGTGATTATTTTAAAAGGGTTAATTATTTTCTATACTGTATATCTGTAGAAGAAGTAGTAGCACAATGGGAAATCTGTTAGTCTGAGGTGAAGGATGACACTTTGTGGTGAGCCTCTTTATCAGATCCTTATTTTCATCTCCTCCAGATTAATAAAATGATAGTGGTTGTAATGGGCAGCCATAAATGTTACCTTTTTAGGATGCGGTTTCTACAGCAGGCCCTATATTGTTTGCAGTACTTCTGCACTTTCCATTCCTTCCTCATTAGTGCTCCCAGTTCATCCTCTGCACTTCATTTAAATGTGTTTTCTGATGATTTTGTTGTTGTTGCAATTTTTTTTTGTCTTCCCTATTTTCTTTCTTTTTTTTCTTCTCCCTTTTCTGTCTTTTCTTTCCTTCAGAAGTCCTAAAACATTATTAGTGCTAAAGTATAGGCAGTGGTTGTAAAGTCGTCGCCCCCTCCCAAAAAAAAAACCTGCAAAGCAAAGGCATAATGAGCTAGTATGCATCACATACTAGCTCATTATGAAATGCTTACCTTAGTTGACCCTGTAGCAGCGGTCCCCGAGCACCGATGTGACCGGCGTCATTTCGAGTCCGTCGTCTTCCGGGATCCTGGGCGCCGACCAATCACATCACGGACTCCAGCGCTGTGATTGGCAGGAGCTGCGCTGACGTCACTTCCGCGCATGCGCACGGGAGCTGACATTTATTGCACACTTCGTGAAGAAACGGCCCAGTCGGCTGTTTCTTCACTGCGCATGTGCCGATCACATCGGCACATGCAAATACAGGGAATATCTCCTAAACTGTGCAAGTTTAGGAGATATTCCCGGGACCTACAGGTTAGCCTTGTTATAGGCTTTTCTGTAGTGTAAAGTGGTTGTCATAACTTTGACAACCACTTTAAAGAATAATATAAATGGTGACAGAGGGTGAATCCATGTAGGGGATTCACAATTTATCATGCACTCTACACTTTCATACACACATTCTACTGTCTGCTCCCCTTGTCTTCTTGCTTTCATTTTACATGCTTTATTTTCATTTCTCCCCCATTTTTCTCTTCCTACCCCTTTCCTGCTGGCTTTTGCCCCCCCTAAACGTGGTGTATTTTTTTTTTTTTTTGCCTCCAGTGACCAGGTGGCCGCCAGCTCTACATTTTGTAAAGTTTACACTCTGACTCCACTTCTGTCTAATAACCGGGAGAAGCGGGGTCTGGCCTTGGATGGAAAGCTAAAGCATGAAGACACCAATCTAGCATCAAGCACCATGTATGTGTTGTATTATTTGCACTGAGATAGATTTGACGATATAGCTCTTCTGGTATAACTCTGTTTCTGCTCCTGT
Source organism: Glandirana rugosa (assembly GCA_018402905.1). Lineage (NCBI taxonomy): Eukaryota > Metazoa > Chordata > Amphibia > Anura > Ranidae > Glandirana > Glandirana rugosa. The sequence continues at coordinate 816,879 of BLSH010071085.1, read as the reverse complement.
GTTTATAGTGTGAAGGAGGGATCCAGTAAAGAAGTGCTGGGAATTCTCGTCTCCTACAGAGTAAAAGTTAAACTGGTGGTGTCCCGTGGAGGGTAAGTACTGCTCATGGTAAACAGGTGGAGTAGTGTGCTGGTATAGGCCGTGCCTTTACAGATTTAAACTTTCTGCCTCTCCAGGGATGCCGCGGTGGAGCTGCCTTTTGTCCTAATGCATCCAAAACCCCCAGAGCCAGCGCCAAGACCTATATCCGGTGAGTGGGTTCAGGGAATGCGATTACCGATCTTAAAAAAAAATAAATATAATACTGTGAGGGGGAAAAAGGTATTTGCTCCCCTCCTGATTTTGTACGTTTGCCCACTGACAAAGAAATGATCACTGTATAATTTTAATGGTAACTTTATTTTAACAGTGAGAGACAGAATAACAAAAATATCCAGAAAAACCCATTTCAAAAAAAGGTATAAATTGATCCCCTATCAATCAGCAAGATTTCTGGCTCCCAGGTGTCTTCTATGCAGGTAATGAGCTGAGATTAGGAGCACTCTCTTAAAGGGAGTGCTTCTAATTTCAGCTTGTTACCTGTATAAAAGACACCTGTCCACAGAAGCAATCAATCAGATTCCATTCTCTCCACCATGGCCAAGACCAAAGAGCTGTCCAAGGATGTCAGGGACAAGATTGTAGACCTGCACAAGGCTGGAATGGACTAAAAGACCATCGCCAAGCGCGCTTGGTGAGAGGGTGACAACGGTTGGTGTGATTATTCGCAAATGGAGGGAACATAAAAGAATGATCAGTCTCCCTCATTCTGGGGCTCCATGCAAGATCTCACTTCGTGGAGTTTCAATGATAATGAGAGCGGTGAGGAATCAGCCCAGAACTACACGGGAGAATCTTGTCAATGATCTCAAGGCAGCTAGTACCATAGTCGCCAAGAAAACAACTGGTAACACATTACGCCATGAAGGACTGAAATCCTGCAGCACCCGCAAGGTCCCCCTGCTCAAGAAAGCCCATGTATAGGCCATCTGAAGTTTGCTAATGAACATCTGAATGATTCAGAGGTGGGTGGGTGAAAGTGTTCTGGTCAGATGAGACCAAAATTGAGCTCTTTGGCATCAGCTCAACTGGCTGTGTTTGGAGGAGGAGGAATGCTGCCTATGACCCCAAGAACACCATCCCCACTGTTAAACATGGAGGTGCCAACATTATGCTTTGGGGGCATTTTTCTGCTAAGAGGACAGGACAACTTCACCGCATCAAAGGAATGATGGATGGGGCAATGTACAGTAAAATCTTGGGTGAGAACCTCCTTCCCTCAGTCAGGGCATTGAAAATGGGTTGTGGATGGGTATTCCAGCATGACAATGACCCAAAGCACAAGGCAACAAAGGAGTAGCTCAAGAAGAAGCACATTAAGGTCCTGGAGTGGCCTAGCCAGTCTGCAGACCTTAATCTAATAGAAAATGTTAAGGGAGCTGAAGGTTCGAGTTACCAAACCTCAGCCTCGAAACCGTAATGACTTGGAGAGGATCTGCAAAAAGGAGTGAGACAAAATCCCTCCTGAGATGTGTGCAAACCTGGTGGGCAACTACAAGAAACGTCTGACCTCTGTGATTGCCAACAAGGGTTTTGCCATCAAGTGCTAAGCCATGTTTTGCGAAGGGGTCAAATACTTTTCACAGATTTAAAATGCAAATCAATTTATAACTTTTTTTAAATGTGTTGTTCTGGATATTTTTGTTGTTATTCTGTCTCTCACTGTTAAACTGACCATTAAAATTATAGACTGATCATTTCTTTGTCAGTGGGCAAACATGCAAAATCAACAGGGGATCAAATACTTTTTTCCCTCACTGTATCTGTTCAGTAATGCAAAATAAAAAAAAAATATATATATATATTCCCGTTGATTTTGCCAGAAATCCACCCCCCCCCCCCCCATCTAGTAACTAATATCTGCATTGTTCTCAGTTAGAATTGTTCCCATTTCCTTCTGTGGAATACAGAATACCTCCTCCTTTTGTTATTGGGGGGATATGTTAAGTAGTTCTTACACACTTCCTGTCCTAGCGTGACATCATTGCTCCCCATAGATAAACCATCCAAGGAGTAGGTATTATCACACTAGAATAAGAAGTGTGTTACTGACCGGTTCACCAGGAGACAATAAAAGGGGAGCCTGAAATAAAGAAAAACTAATGCAGCCACCACATCTAAGGACTGGTAAGCTGCAATATATTCTATTTGTGTTCTTGGGTTTAGATACACAATAACCACTTGCCCGCCCGCCCATACTACATTTATTGTGGGCGGGCGGTAGCTCAAGGCTACGTCGTGGCTTACTTCCTGGCTCGGCCACAGCATGACTCAATCAGCAGGTTACAGCCAATGATTTTGGCTGTATACCTGCTGATCGGCTGTGGCCAATCACAAGATGGGCCTCTGTGTGTTTGTAAACAGATCACACAGGATCTGGCCCGTTTCTTCCTCCCTGAGCTCTTTTAGTTCAGGGAGACAAGCCAGCCAGATTCTGCATGAGTACAAGCAGCACATATACACTTGTCAGGCACATTCAACCCCTTTATTGCCCTCCACAGTTAAGGTCAAACTAAAGTCTTGTTTTTGTAGTTAAAGATAACAAACATGTTACACTCACCTGCTCTGTGCAGTGATTTTAGCCCAGATCCTCCTCTTCTCGGGTACTTCTTTGGCTTTCCTGGCCCCTCCAGCCTGTTGAGTGCCCCCACAGCAAGCAGCTTGCTATGGGGCACCCAAGCCGAGTCAGAGCTCCCCATGTCCATTCAGACACGGCGCTGCACCCCCCGGCCTGCCCCCTTTCTCTCCTCATTGGCTGGCTGACTGACTTTGATGTACAGTAGCGAGAGCCAATGGCACTGTGCTGTTGTCTCAACCAATGAGGAGTCCCTTGCAACTGAGTATTAGCGGGGCTGAGGGGAGCTGCTGCACGCAGAAGGCTTATAATGCATTAATATAAAAAAACTTTCTGCCTTTACAACTACTTTAACCCTTTTATTGCGCTGTCAACCAGCCAGCATCATTAGTACCGTGACAGTATACAATATTGTCACTGATCACTGTATTAGTGTCACTAGAGACGTCCGTGTCAGTTAGTGTCTTTCCCAGGCGGTGTCAATTTGCACCAGATTGCCTGCCACACTATCACAGTCACACTATAAATCGCTGATCACCGTCATTACTAGTATAGTGTCTGTATGCATCAGAATCTTGATCACAGTTAAAGCTATACTAGTGGTCCAATAACATAGTGTCCCCAAAAACATAGTTTGATTTTTATCAAAGACATGTAACAGAATACATTTTGGCCCAAATGTATGAAGAAATCTGATCTTATTGGATAGATTTCATAAACAAAAATAGAAAATAGTTTTTTGTTTTATTTTCAATATTTTCAGTATTTTTTAATTTATATTATAAAAAAAAAAAAAAAAAAACCCGTATTGATCAAATGCCACCAAAAGACAGCTCTATTTCTGTTTAAAAATGACATAAATTGAATTTGGGTCCAGCATTGCATGAGCGCGCAATTATCAGTTAAAGTAGCACAGTGCTGAATAGCAAGCGATGGCCTGGTCATGAATGGGGTAGAATCTTCCTGTGGTGGTTAAAATCAGTGGTTCTGAACCTCAGTCCTCCAGTACCCCCAACAGGCCATGTTTTCAGGTTTTCCTTTATCTTACACAGGCGCTTTAAATCATAGTCAATGGATTGGTATTTTTGGACGGATATTTTATCTAAGAGAAATTCCCAAAACATGGCCTGATGGGGGTACTTGAGGACCGAGGTTGAGAACTACTGGTTAAAGTGTTACTAAACACACAACAGTAAAATTAGTCTATATGCAGTAAAGTATGCTTGTTATAACTATGGGACCTAAAGGGGTTAATCCTCCACATTGTGTAAAAAAGCTGTTTGAGCTTGTCTTTTCTGATCCTCCCCTTTTACTGTCCCCAATCCATCTGCTGATAGTACAGAGCCTTGCAGGCACTCTGCACATGCTCAGTTTTGTGTGTATTGCAAGAGCATTTTTTTTTCTGGGAGAGTCCATGTGATCATCACAGGGCCAATCAGCAGTGTCCAGACAGAGGGTCAGGGGTCCTGCAGTCTCATAGGACAGTCAGAGGAGAATGAAAACTCCTCCTTCAAACTTTAACCAGACACTGATAGAAGTAAAGCAGATTATAATTACTAAAATATTTGCATTTCCATGTTCTGTGTACTGTGGGAGACCAGATATAGTGAATGCAGGGTCCTGGGTTTAGTAACACCTTTGTTTGTATGAACTCACCATGTTTGCTTCTCATGTGCTCAATCTCTTTTTTTGCTTTCCAGAGTTCCCTCAGACAGATGTGCCTGTTGACACAAATCTCATACAATTCGAAACAAAGTAAGTTCACGCTTTATTGGTTCATGTTCTCAGTGGTGTCATGGGTTTTACAGGCTGGAAAGGTTTCAGAGGTGCTTACATACCAGAGAGTAACTTTGTACCAAAAATTGCCAAGCTTTGCCCAGAGATGACTAAAGGGACAGTATAACCATACACATTACAGGGAGGAGCTAAAGAAATATAAAGTCCTCTAACCCAATCGGTGTGTAGCTCAGTAAAAAGTCATACCTCATTCCATCACATACATCCAAAAAAGGGGTTTATTTCTCATATCAGGACAGTGGGCAGAGCCTTGCAAATCATTGCTTTATGTCCTATCAGCCTGAGCTGCCTGTTTTTTTTTTTTTTTAAAGATATGTTTTTATTGATTTTCATATAAAGGTTGTGCAAAGGCGAAAAAACACTCAATACATAAAAAAAGACCTAGAGAACCAACACAACTAAAAACGTCTTATCGTGTCTCAACAGCCAGAGCTGCTGGTTTATAGGACAATTATATTCTAACCCTATACAGCCATTTATTCCAAACTGCAAACAACGGTTCCAGGCTTTTTGACCATTGTCCGTAGAGGGTGTGGAAATCCTATAGCTTCATAGAGTAGGGCTAAGGACCCAAATTGTGCAAGCAAGACGATGCTTTCTTTGTAGAATCAACGGTTCAAGAAAGGTTGACTGCACTCCCAGGTATAAAGCAGTGATGATTTGTTTAGATAAAAATCATTAGATGATTAATGAAGATAAAAATCCATCAAGATACATCATGAGACCTCTATGCAGGCATGGCGAGATTAACGCGTTTCACGAATCAAGGTTCGTTAGTCAACTATAGTTGCACTGACTGGTGTGTGTTAGATTATGACTAAGCAAACCTTGATTCGTGAAACGCATTAATCTTGCCATGCCTGCATAGAGGTCTCATGATGTCATATGATGTATCTTGATGGATTTTTATCTTCAATAAAGTAATCATCACTGCTTTATACCTGGAAGTGCGGTCAACCTTTCTTGAACCATTGGCTCATAGGCTGCGGACTGGACCTGCACCACAGGGTTGAAGGGAGCAATCATTCCCACCTGGAGCGGCACAGCTCTGTCTTTTGTATGAGTTTTGTTTGTAGAATGCCCAGCATGCTTGGCAAATTGAGTGTCATGGCAGCACCCCATAAAAAGTGTGTAAAATATGGTATAGAACTATAGTTTATGAAATGAAAGTCAAAATCAACCACAAACCATTATATCTTTAATATTTATCTACTAGAATATTTACCTAAGCCCGTACCTTGTTCATGTATGCCAGGGGTCCGCAACCTTTTTCCACTTAAGGGCCAGATTTAATGTATGTGAATGCATGGAGGGCAGCATTCACCTGCTAATAAATGAAGATGATGATAACCCTAACATTAGTAATTAGTAATAATAATAGTACAGGTTTACCTCACTTTACATCTCCAGACCCTTTGCTTGTGTCCTGATCCCTATCCTGCTGTATGATAATCAACAAAATACAAGAAAGTTTGAATAACATGTACTTTTAGACATTAATAACAGAACAATAATTATATAATTAAATATATTCTATAATCTTGACTCCTTTACATCACACAGCCCCCCGCAGCGCTGCCCTTTCCTTCCCATGCAGAGAGGGAGACAGAGCAGAGTGAAGCAGGAAGCTGAATGAGAACACGGGAGAGACACACAGCAGTGCTGATAAGACAGCGGGAGCTTCCAGCATTAATTTTCCATATTAACAAGCTGGTGATTGGTTGCTAGGACCACCTAGCAACCAATCACCTGAAAAGAGAACTCCAAAAGCTCCCGCTGTCTTATCAGCGCTGCTGTGCGTCTCTCCCGTGTTCATTCAGCTTCCTGCTCTGCTCTCCTCTTACTTAAAATGTCTGGAGGCTGGATGCACATGAATTCATCACGTGCTCTGACGGGACGGTCATTTAGCGGCGGCAGGCCGTAGGTTGCCGACCCCTGATCTATGCAATAGGTTTATTTAAAGCTCTGTTCGCAAATGTGCAAAGTGGATGCATTTTGAACCGCATTCGATTCGCATGACGTGAACCGGCTTTCTATGGAGCTAGTTCACATATCTGCAATGCACAATTTAAAGAGTCCTGTGCATTTTCTGAGCACTGTGGTGCGGTTCAGATGCGAATTCAAGGGAACGCTTCTGAATCGCACATCATCAGTTTTGAACACTAATTGAGAAAAAAATAACGTGGGGTGTTGCCCCCCCACCCCCTCTCCCAATCCATATCAGCCTGTGAGTTATTGGTTGTTAAACACACAGCGGCCGGCTTCCTGGCCCGCTCCTTAACAACTAGCTATTGTTAAAGACGCCGGTGGCCGCCCGCTCTGAAAATTTGAATCTGAACCATATCTGAAATCGCAGCTGAATTGCAGAACAGCTGCAAAAAGTAGAAGTACAGCCAAACCTTTTTTCCCCTACTACCCCTGTGGGTCACACGAGTGCACTCCATTCTGCACTCCTGTGACCCGTTTTCACACGGTAGCAGGCTAAAATCCACTGCCAGCTGATGTCACTCAGCCAGTCCAGGCTCTGGAGAGATCCAGACTTTAATGTTAGGATCCACTCAAATGCCTGACCAGCAGCTGAGCCAGCCACACATACTGAGCCCCTCCAAAGTGTGGCACTCTAGCGAGCACTGGAGGGGCAGAACAGAAAGCAGTGGCTGACAGCCCCTGGCTCTCTACTCACTGAAAACCGAGAGCAGAGCGATCTGCTGTCTTTGATTGCTCAGCGCTTGGTGGCGGGGGGAGAGATGCAGCATTGGATTGGTGCCGCATCCACTTAGGTACGTATGAATGTTTGTTTTCTTTCATATCCCGCACTTTTCTTTGAAGACCTATGGCCCCACCAGCACATGCTTTTCTTTTCTTTCCATATGTTTAAGGTGGATGAGGGAATCCTCCTGCTGAGCTATTTTATTCTGACAGCTGGGAGACTTCCCCGCTATCATAATACAGTGATCAGCGCCGCAGGCTATAGTCTGCAGCTCTGATCGAGCACGGAAAATCCAACCGGGTGGTTTTACAAAAATCAATCGATAGATTGACTTCTGTGCAACCAGAGTGTCTATACATGGTCCCTGCTAAACTTGGCGAATTTTGATCCCTGTATGGCCAGCTTAAGCACCGAGTTACTCTTGCAGCCATGAGGCTGCTTGTGTTCCTGCCAGTATAGGGGCAGTCCTAGCACACCTCCTATCCAGCGGAGGTGTGAGGGAAAAAAGTATTTGATCCCCTGCTGATTTTTTATGTTTGTCCACTGACAAAGAAATGATCAGTCTATAAATTTAATGGTTGGTTTATTTAATCAGTGAGAGACAGAATAACAACAAAAATACCTAGAAATACGCATTTTCAAAAAAGTTCAAAACTGATTTGCTTTTTAATGAATGAAATAAGTATGACCCCTTCTCAAAACATGACTTCAGCTCCCTCCACATATTTTCTATGGGATTAGGGTCTGGAGACTGGGTAGGCCACTCCAGGACCTTAATGTGCTTCTTCTTGAGCCATCCTTTGTTGCTTTGCCCGTGTGTTTTGGGTCATTGCCATGCTGGAATACATCAACGACCCATTTTCAATGCCCTGGCTGAGGGAAGGAGGTTCTCATCCAAGATTTGATGATACATGGCCCCGTCCATCGTCCCTTTGATGCGGTAAAGTTGTCCTGTCCCCTTAGCAGAAAAACACCCCCAAAGCATAATGTTTCCACCTCCATGTTTGACGGTGGGGATGGTGTTCTTAGGGTCATAGGCAGCATTCCTCCTCCTCCAAACACATTGAGTTGAGTTGATGCAAAAGAGCTTGATTCTGGTCCTATCTGACCACAACACTTTCACCCAGTTCTCCTCTGAATTATTCAGATGTTCATTAGCAAACTTCAGACGGGCCTATACAGACGGGCCTATACAGGCGTATATTGAGTGGTTTGCACAAGTTGTGTCTGCAAACTTTTGGATAGATTTAGGGACTTTTATTTATTTATTTTTTTAATTGTTTTTACTAGTAAGGCGGTGATTTTTAGCGGGACTGTGACATTATTATGTTGATCAGTGCTATAAAAATGCAGTGAACAATCTAAAAATGACACTGGCAGGGATGGGGGATAACACTAGGGGGGAGATCAAGGGGTTAGCGGTGTTACCTGGGTGTGTCCCAACTGTAGGAGGGATGGGCTGCTAGGGACATGACAGAGGTCGCTGTTCCTGATCACTGGGAACAGAAGATCTGACATGTCCCCTGTCAGAACGGGGATCCACCTTGTTTACATAGGCAGATCCCTGTTCTGCCTCTGTACAAGGTAATCGCGGGTTGCCGGCGGCATGCGCAGGCCACCGTACAGCTAGGGTGATTCGCGCAGGAGAGCCAACCTGCTGCAGTATAAGGATGGCGGCTGGTCGGGAATTGGTTAAGAGAGTGCTCCTAATCTCAGCTCCTTGTATAGAAGACTCCTGGGAGCCAGAAATCTTGCTGATTGATAGGAGATCAAATGCTTATTTCACTCATTAAAATGCAAATCAATTTATAACTTTTTTGAAATGTGTTTTCTGGATATTTATAAACTGATCATTTCTTTGTCAGTGGGCAAACATACAAAATCAGCCGGGGATCAAATCCTTTTTTCCCTCACTGTAGGGTTCCTGGAATAGGGATGTGTATACATGTGCTTGGCAGCTTTGCTTAGTGCAGGGGAAAGCATATGAATGAATGATGTCCTGTTTAGATGCTTGCGTTGTGCTGTGCTTGAACAGGTAATGGCTGAACAGATTATGGAGGTGAATCAAAGCACCTGTTACGTTTTTAATGTTTTTTTTTTTTTTTCCTCTGTTCAGTTACCCTCAGGATGACGACATTGTCTTTGAAGATTTCGCCCGTCTAAGACTCAAGGGGTTGAAAGATGACGATGATGAAGCATACTGCTAGCCTTGCTTTTAGAGGCTGGGCCCCATTGCCACTGGAGACTGCCCCCTTTGCCACAAATGGATTTCATGCCTTCTTTTTTTCTGAGCGGAGACCTTACACAACTATACATACATACACACAAGGTGTATCCAATGAGCAGGCAGCATATACATGTGTGTATGTACATAGGGACTCATACAACACAATGGTGGGGACAGTAGAGTGTACACGTTACTGCACAGGCACTGTGATGGAGGTTGTGGTATATATTGGTGTACTTTGTATTGTGATGTCATATCTGTACACCTCCATATACTTGACAGTCTCTATATATACATTGGAAACAGCAAGCATATGCAGTATGGGGGGGTTGTACATATGTAGGACCTATAGGAAATGTACACGTAGGTTCGGGGGGGAGGGGTAGACATTGTAAATAAGTGGCGATCACACCCAATGTGTTGCAGAATACATACCCAGTCATGCATATACGCACACGTCTGTCACCGCTGTGTGCATTAGTGACCTGCACACACAACCTACACACAGTTTTTAGTGTGTTGATCATGTTGGGTTTTTTTTTTTCTTTTTTTATGTCAATTTTTTAAAACTCCCCAGGTGGGTCGGTACACTCATGGCACACCATATGCTGCACTGCCACCCTGCACTTTCCCCCTGCCCCGCCAATTTTATTTTTTTTAATTTTATGTAGGACATAAACGCTGTGAATAAACAGGAGATGCAGAGGTGTAAGATCAAATCCTCGGGGGAGGGAATCTCAAAGCCAGTTAATGAGATAACTCATGACATTGTGATTTTACTGGAGTTTTTAGTTTTATTCTTTACCTTTTTTTTTTTTTTTTTTATTTCATTTTTTTATAAAAACCTGACTGAGGGAGACGAAGGTGCAACGCTTCGGTTCCTGCTGATAAAGGAGGGGCGCGGGGGATTGCGTGGTCTCAGGGAGTCTTCGAACTGCCAACATCTCTTGTTCCGCCTTGCAGCAGGACAAGCCTAGATCTGCTGTCACTGGCTCCTCTGGGGAAGCGGCTCATTTTGCTTCTAATATGTGAATTTTCCAGGGTGGGACACTGTCATGTCCTATTCGCACAAACAGGTGACACACCTGTCCCCTCTCTGTCCCCTCCCAATCTTTTAAATATTTTTTTTTTTTTTGCCTTGATTCGTAATATATTTTGTCTTTTTGGATGTAAAATGATCTTTCTGTGTTTTAAAGAGCTCCACAGGTTTTAAAACGCTTTATTTTTTATCTTTTATTTTATTTTTTTTGCTACAAATATTAGGATGTGAGGATTAACAATAAAATCTGGTGTATGAATGTGGTCTTTTGTGGTAGTCCTTTTTGTGTTACAAGAATTTTCTTTGTGATTTGGTGCATGGGGCCAAATGTGGCATATTAAGACACCCGTGCATCCTGGGGATTTAGCCCTTGTGCACGAGGCTTTGGCGTTTAGCTGCAGATAAACGGCACAGGTATCCAGTGCGGCCTTGCTGCCGACAGCATGTCCAAGCTCTGAGAGTCTGACAGCTGATGCACTTGCCCCGGCCCCTGTGTTGAGGGGTAACTCTGTTATGTTGGGTGCTTTTCCCACTCCTTACTGACAGGAGTGACTGCAGTGTCACTCCTGTCAGAAGGAGCAGCGGCCAATAGCTGCTGCTGAAGGGAGGGTTTGGCTTTCTCTTCCCTCCCAGCCTGCATGGGGCAGAAAAGAGCTTGAGTCAAGACAGCACTGTCTTCAGTCTCGGCACTGCACTGCCGAGGAACAAGGGCAGACAGTTTCCTCCTTCCTTTCTCCCCCTATCATGTGACTTGTCACATGACCGAAGAAAGGAAGGGCATGCTGTAAGTATCAATCTCCCAATACAAGGGGGGTAACAATTTGGGAGCATGGTGGCACTCTGATGGGGACACCTGATGTAGCGGGGGCACTCTGATGAGGACACCTGATGTAGAGGGGGCACTCTGATGGGGACACCTGATGTAGAGGGGGCACTCTGATGGGGACACCTGATGTAGAGGGGGCACTCTGATGGGGACACCTGATGTAGAGGGGGCACTCTGATGGCGACACCTGACGTAGAGGGGGCACTCTGATGGCGACACCTGATGTAGAGGGGGCACTCTGATGGGGACACCTGATGTAAAGGGGGCGCTCTGATGGGGACACCTGATGTAAAGGGGGCACTCTGATGGGGACACCTGATGTAAAGGGGGTACTCTGATGGGGACACCTGATGTAGAGGGAGAACTCTGATGCGGACTCCACCTGCTGGGGGGTGGGAGGCGCAATTCGCCATCTGCTCCCTGGGAGCTGAATGACCTAGTCCTGGCACTGCCTGTGCGCATACTGCCCTAAATATTCAAGATGCTTAGGGCATGTGCAAGATGGAGGGCATAATATGTGCCTCATCTCGTGCATGCGCTGTGCAACATTCCTCTCAATGTTTTAATTAAAAAAAGCCTTCCTGCAAGATCTCCGGGAGAAACTCTAATGCTGTCTGACACATGTGCGAGATGAAGCACATTATGTTGAAACACAGATCTTGCAGCATAATACTGGATCTGCCTGAAGGCACTAGTGATGTTGCCTTCCCAGGGAGCATCTGGGCGGCAGGGGCTAGTGCCTTCCTGGAACCAGGAAGTGGATGCAAAAAAAGTAAGTAAATCAGATGATTTCACATCAAAAGCAAAAAAGCCGCAAGTCTAAGCTGTGCTTTCTTGATTTCACATTTTGGAAAGTCCAGACTTGAACTAACCCTGTGTACCTAACACATTCACAAATCCCAGTTTGTCCTCTGATCAAACCTTAAAGGGTAAGTTCAAGTTCCATGAAAAATATAAAAGTGAACGAACTCCAAAATGTTGGCCACTCCTCCAGACCACACTGCATATAATAGAAGTAATGCCCTATTCTGCCGATTTGTAGAGGTCAATACGCCCTGGAGTGAGTATCCGCTGACTAATGAGAAGCACTTCTTCTGGGACACCACGGATGCAGCCTCAGATGCACTTTCTATCGGTCAACGGTTTGGGTGTCAGGGGTTCCCATTTGTACCATGTTATGCCCTAAATACGGGTGTAACATGGTCCAAAAGCTAGCGTTAGACTTTAATAATTTTGTAATAGTGGTTATTATTATTATTCTACAATTTAGTGTGCTGAGTATGCTGACAGCTCTTCTGCTGCCTTTCCTTGATTTAAGCACACTTAAACGGGAACTTCGTTCCTGAAAGGGAGTTCTGCTGATCCTACCCACCCCTCCATCCCACCTTCCACTTTTTGGAACTGTCACAGGCCTCAGGAGCCTGCAGGACCATTCACAGGGCACAAGCTGGCTCGCACATGTGCAGTGGGGAGCTGACTGTGGTTCACACATATGCAATGTCAGACATCACATGTGATTCACACCACATTGCTGTGCGGATTACATGCAATGTTTGTGCAATGCGAATTCAGCCATACATTTGTATAGCTGAACTCACATTGGACTCGCAAGAAAACAGTGCAGGAACCTTTTTTTTTTTTCCCCCGTACTGGACTCTGATCGCATGGGTGTTCAGATCCATGCAATCCGATTCCTGTTCAAATTCGCTGTTCGTACTGCGATCTGCGCAGCGATCTGGGGGTGTTCAAAAAGGGTAAGTTCACCTTTAGGGTTCTTTCACACACACGGACCATTCATCAGTTCATCCGTTTTTTCATTCGTTTTTTTTCATCTGTGGTCATCAGTTTTTCATCAGTTTTTTTTTACATTCACTACCAATGCAAAAACGGATGAAAAACTGACCGTTCATTCGTTTACATCCGTTTTTCATCCGATCCGTTTTTTTGACGGATGAAAAATAGGACTTTCATCGGTTCAAAAAAACGGATGCTGACGGAAGCGGATGAAAACGGATGAAAATAGCTGATCATCAGTTGTCATCCGTTTTTCCATAGAGTTGCATTGATGTCCGTTTTTCATCCGTCAACGGATGGATGAAAAACGGACAAACGGTCCGTATATGTGAAAGGGGCCTAAGGGTCCTTTAACACATACGGACCATTCATCAGTTCCGTCACATCAAAGCTGATGAAGTATTCATCCGTTTTTCATCCGTTTTTTTTCATCTGTGGTCATCAGTTTTTTTTACATCCACTACCAATGCAAAAACGGATGAAAAACTGACCATTCGTTAGTTTACATCCATTTTTCGTTCAAGCCATTTTTTTGACGGATGAAAAATAGGGCTTTCATCCGTTCAAAAAAAAAAACGGATGTTGACGGAAGCGGATGAAAACGGATGCAAATGAATGATCATCCATTGTCATCCCTTTTTCCATAGAGTTGCATTGATGTCTGTTTTTCATCCGTCAATGATGGATGAAAAATGGACAAATGGTCCGTATGTGTGAAAGGGACCTTACAGAAAAATCTGTAAGGTAAACTTACACAGGACCCCCTCCTCACCCCCCGCCTTCCCATCCCCCTAACCTGTGGTCCGGTGATCACCCGCACTGACACCTCGCGTCGCCGCTTTCCCAGTCCGGGGCTTAGAAATCCCCTCGGCTCAATCTCCTAAATGTACCTCGTCAGGAGGTACATATAGAAGCATTTTAACCTTCCTAGCGGTATTCCCAAGTGTGGCTCGGGGTGGATTTTCAGTACCTAAAGCGGTAACCCCGAGCCACACTTGCATCGCTGGATCCAGGCAATGTTACTTACCTTGTCCCCTGGATCCAGCGATGTCCTCCCGCGGTGTCAGCGTGTCTGCGGGCTGTGTCCTCCGCCCGATGCCTCTGTGTGCCGGGCTCCGTTCCCTGCGAGCGTTGCGTCGCACGGGGACGGAGGCCGGCGGGAAATTCAAAAAGTGAAACACACACAGTACATACAGTACACTGTAATCTTATAGATTACATTACTGTATGAAAACATTGCACATCCCCTTTGTCCCTAGTGGTTTGCCCAGAGCCCTGCATGCACTTTTATATAATAAATGTCATTCTTTCTGCCTGGAAACATGAGAATGTCCATAGCAACCAAAAAGTGTCCCTTTACGTCAAAAGTGTTTTTTGATCAGCTAGAAAACAGAGATAGTAAATAAGAATCATTTGCAGAATTGAGTGATACTGATTTTTGGGGAAATTTATCATCAAACACTGAAAGTGACAACAGCGACAATTCTGCAACTGAGCAAATTTCAGTGTTTTTGGTTTGATTACATTATTGAATAAATGTTATCACTATTACGTTATTATTTTTGATAATTATTTTTAGTTATTCCTCGGCTAAATACACCGTCCCCTCGCCTCGACTCCAGAGGATCGAGGAGAGGTACGCCGCGGCCTTAGCCTTCACGAATGATACAAAAATTGGAGGGACCGCCATACTAATAAAGTCTAAAAACCACGACTTTCACCATGGTAATAAAACGTATCTTTAAACCGCAAAATATAGCATCCGGACATTAAGAATCCTTATTGAGTGAATTTAGACAGGTTTGTTCTCAGATCATCTGTAGGGCCCATACTATTTCAAACTTTGTACTTTAGTATTTAATATTATATTATTTATTGATTTTTATTAATAGTTTTTATTATTGCATTATCACTATTGTAAATAAGT
>BLSH010071085.1:789943-801875 GCA_018402905.1 Glandirana rugosa | reverse complement strand
CATCCCCTTTGTCCCTAGTGGTTTGCCCAGAGCCCTGCATGCACTTTTATATAATAAATGTCATTCTTTCTGCCTGGAAACATGAGAATGTCCATAGCAACCAAAAAGTGTCCCTTTACGTCATAAGTGGTTTTTGATCAGCTAGAAAACAGCGATAGTAAATAAGAATCATTTGCAGAATTGAGTGATACTGATTTTTGGGGAAATTTATCATCAGAAACTGAAAGTGACGACAGCGACAATTCTGCAACTGAGCAAATTTCAGTGTTTTTGGTTTGATTACATTATTGAATAAATGCAAAATAATTGTACCGCTTTCAGCACCAAAAATCAGACATAATCATACCGCCAGGGATACTAACCATTGCAGGCCTATAGTACATAACGCCATATCTCCATGCAGAAAACCATTACCGCTTTCAGCAATAAATTCCAGACTCAGTCATACCGCCAGGGAGGTTAATTGGTTGGCGCCGTCACATGGGCGATGCTGACCAATCAAAACCCATTTAGTCCATCCTGTCACTGTGGGTGAAGAGGCAAGAAAGCCATGGGGATTTCAAATCCCTGGACCGGTACAGCAGCGATCGGTCAGACTCATCTGTAGTGGGACCGGGTGCGATGGGGAGGGGCTCCAGTGTAAGTTCACCTTACAGATTTTCTGTAAAGGTGAACTTACACTTTAACTTTGTATTGACATCCGCAGAGGGCAGCGTGAACTGCCTGTAAGTTCTATGCGATGCGGGAACCCGCGCTGCTTACCGCATTGCAATCGTGTGAACCCAAGCTGAAGCTGCAAGAGGTCCACAGCCAGCTTCCCGCTCTTAACATGGCACGGGCGGTAGAACCAGCTTGGGTGAGGACAGATCTGGATCCCTGGAAAGGTAAGTGACTATTTATTAAAAGTCAGCAGCTACAGTATTTGTAACAGCTGACTTTTAAATCCTCTTTAATGTTAAATTGGAACCAAGAGAGCAAGTGCCCAGTTATAACGCCCACCAAGGGAACTTCTGGTTGTCACCACAACTAGTGTCCCTATTGGAAAACTTACCCCTCTATTCCTGTTCTGGCAAAAACAAGACAAGACAAATGTCTCCCTAATGGGACATAGACGGCCATAAAAACCCAACAGGGGCTCGAATCCCTCTCCACTCTATCAAAAAGGAAAATTAAAAAAAGTTTTGCCTTTTAGTTCTACTTTAATATCAATGACCTGTATTGCCACAGATGACACTGACATGCACCATAGAGAGAGCACCATACACCGGTAGAACGATCAAGGAAATTCTAGAAGAAAAAAATAATTTGTCAGAGCCTGTGATAAGATCCTACTTTATTGTCATTGTATACATCCATTTATCAACATATTCTTTACAACAGCAGTTTAACAAGTATTTCTCAACGCAACCACACATACTCCTAGCCCACATATCTGTTCTTAAATATAACAAAATAATATAAAATGTTTTCTTTTAATAAAAAGTAAAATTTCTCATAAAGTTCCCAAAATGCTGTACCTGGTGGGGTCTTATGGATAATACAGCTCTAGAGGGAAAAAAAAAACCCCCAAAAAAATATATTTTAACCGCTAGCCGACTGCCTCGCGGAGTATGGCAGCAGAACGGCTGTGATGTGCCTAGTATGTGATCTAGCACTTCCCAGCAGGGGGCGCACTGGCTGTGCTGTGATTAGTCACAGCACAATCCAATCAGTGGGGACCAGCCAATGGATGACCACCGCCATCCACTGATCAGTGAGACGGAAGACAGGACAAGAGCTCTGTCCTGTCAGCGGGGATGCGCCAGTGTTTTGTCTATTCCTGCAGATCGTCGCATAATGCCTCAATCTGCACGTGCGCAGTAGTGACATCACGTCTTGGCAGCTGATGGCTTGTAGGTAGACTTGTGCAATTCGTTTCGTTCTGAATTTGTTTTTTTAAAACAAATTTTGCCAAATTCGTTGACTCGGAAATATCCGAATTAACGAAAACCAGTTTAACACATTTTTCTCAAAATTCGATCATTAAGAACTACATGTAGGCGTGCACTGCCGGAAAATTCATTTGTTTCGGTTTCGTTTTTTTTTTTGTTTGTTTGTTTTTCGTGTCATTCATAATGTTTGAAATTCGTAAATCCGAAAATGAGAAAGAAAATCTGAAATATTAACTTACTGATGATTAATTATTAAATTATAGGTATTGGAATTTCCTTTCCAATTTGTCTCTTAGTGAGCGTAACGAATACAAATTTATCCAAAGTTACAAATTATCTGGAATAACGAATGCCGCATCTAAATGAATGGAAGGTAACAAATTAATATAAATAATAATAATAAAAACTTTTTTTTTATTATTAATTCGTTCCGTTCCACTTGTTTAGATACGACATTCGTTCTTTCAGATAATTCGTAACTTTGGATAAATTCGTATTCGTTACGTTCACTAACAGACAAATTTGAAAGGAAATTCCAATACCTATAATTTAATAGTTACACATCAGTAAGTTAATATTTCAGATTTTCTTTCTCATTTTCGGATTTCCGAATTTCGATCATTACGATTGACACGAAAAAAGTGTAAAAAAAAAAAAAAAATTAAACGATAACAAATGAATTTTTCTGCAGTGCCCATGTCTACATGTAGTTCTTAATGAACTACCAGGGTGCTGTTATTAATTCTAGGTAATTAATGTATTCGTCCTGTCAGTGCCTGCTCATACAAGGCATTTACATTTTTTTTACTTTTTTGTGGGAGCCTGAAAATCACTAGAATATCAGGCCACACACGTTTTGTATACTTCAAATAAACCTCATGAAAAAAAAAGTGTGGGGGGGGAGTAGTGTGATGAATTGTGCACCACACTGCCCCCTAGTGCATCTGGCAATGCAGAGTGGCCCGAGTGGTGAATCATTCTTGCCGCTTTGCATTTCAGTGTGAATTGGCCCTTACACCGGACTATGCACGTTCCAGCATGGCTGCTCTCAGACATTAACTGCTTCCTTATGGAAAGGATAGGGTATCTCGTGTTTCCCCATACAGGAGGTTATAGGTGGTCAGGTGGCGGTAAGGTTCCTGTACATTTTGCAATGTTATCTCCAATAATGTTATTAGCTCTGTTCAGTTCACCTCTGGACTACAGAACACCTCCCCATCTTCTCACCTCAGCAACATATAGGGGAGGTGTTCTGTAGTCCTGGGGTTGTCCCCTGTCCAGGATTTACCTGGACAGTCTGGGTTTTGAAGCATGTGTGAGGGTTTCAATCTGCCTAAAACCCGGACACATTATTCAGACCGGGCACACAAATCTGTTGCTGTCTGGGGCGGCAGGGGTGATGATGTCAGCAAGACCAATTTGGCCACACGCACTGTTTGCCGCATAGCGCACCGCATTACCACTCTCTTTGGGGCACCCAAAGATGTCCAGGGCCTTTTAGAATCCTATAGTGTATACTATGAAAAAAAATTGGCCCTGTGCTGCTAAAGTGTAAAGCGCTGCGCAAACTGCTAGCGCTATATAAATCCTGTATAATAATAATTACTACTCTGGGGCACCCAAAGATGTCCAGGGTCTTTTAGAATCCATAGTGTATACTATGAAAAAAAATTGGCCCTGTGCTGCTAAAGTGTTTGGGTTTGGCTTGAAGAAAACGTGGTAACCCTAGGTGACCCCCAATAAGCAGGACTGATCACAGCACTAGAGATAACACTGCAGTATGCTCAGGAATTTGCAAGCTCCCTGAATTTCTAGATTGCCCGGTATATCTCTGTAGATGTGAACTGGACCTTCATTGTTTAGTACCGCCAATGGGATTCTAACAATTCATGTCAATGGCTACCTCCATGCGCCCATATCAATGGTAGCTGGTGGTTTTTTTTTGGGGGGGGGGCGGGGCCTTCCTGATAGGCCGAGAGGAGGATCAGTGTGGCAATAGGGAATATTCATTACCCTTTCATTACCTAATCAGGTGCTTCAAAAAAAAAAAAAAAAAAATACACCCCCCCATTGGCATCCATAGTCCAGCGTGCCCTGTATGTAGATGAGGGGGATGGATGGATGGATGGATGGGGGGGGGGGGGCGCGGCGCCGCCTGTGTGCCCCTAATGGACAGGCCGCCACTGGCCCATATGAATGCAGTCTAAGAGGTTATGATATGGCCTCTAGTGGCCAAAATGTGGTATAGTTTTTCTGAACTACCTCAATGGTAAACGATACTGCATTGTGTAAACCAATCATCACAAATAAAAAAAATGACCAAAATGAACCAATACCTAACTAAATAACAAATATGCTATTCCACTCAATTAGGCGATGGTAGCTGCTGATACCACAAAGCTTTCACTTCACTTTAAATATTGGTATTATCTATTAAGTGCTGTGCTACTAAATGAAAGATAAATCAATAGTGTATAATACCATACATCATGAATAATCAATAGTGCACATATAATCCATAAATAAATGAAAGTGCAGGTGCATAAATGTGCCAATATCCTGTTAATAACTTTTTCCAAACTATATGTGAAAACATACATATAAAAGCATCACATGCCATGCGCTTAAAGCAATTGACTCGTATAAAGATTAAAAAAGCAACAATTCCCCACCATGGGATAAAGCAAGTAACTGGCGTGGTCTCACACAGAATCTCCACTCCTCTATGGCTGCGGAGTTCCTTCAGGACACAGAGAACTAAAATCCTCTCAAAGTAAATGCAAAGAGAGAAGGCAAATATCTAGTGCTCTCTGTCTTTAAAATTGTATTTAGATCTATAGATGCACTTACAAAGGGAGCTCATAAAGCTGTGCTAGCTTGTAACAGCGCATATAAAACTCCAAGAGGGCCACAGCGTGATGTCATAATGCAGGCTCCGCCCCCTAGACGCGTGTTGTCAAGGTGTGACTTCCTCAGTAGGGGTGGAGCTTGGACATCAGTGACACTACCTATATAAAAGTGCTCCGCCCAAACGGGCAGATACAAAAAGACTATACCCCGCTGGTCTCCCGGGACACACCAGATGAACCTCCGCCCAGAATGGGAGGCAGCTAACAACCCCTCCCCATCCTCACGCTGAATTTTGCGCTGACAGGAAGGAGTCATCTACACAAATAGCCTGGGGACACCCTATTCAGCAATAGAAAATGATAATTAAAATTAAATATTTCCAAAAAGCGGGGTAAAAAAGCGCAAAAAAAACATTATAAGCCTGCAGATGATATAACTTCACAGGGCAGCCATCTGTACATATTCCATACAGCAAAATTAAAAATATTATATATAAAATTAAATGAAAAAACTACATATATAAAACAATCAAATAAATTGAATACATGACTACACCAGATCCAATGAAAACACCGTATTAATAATTCATCAGGTAATAAATACTCCCATAGTATTGGACACTCCATAAAAATCATCTATCACTAATAAAACAATTGAGGTCAAAGTCCACGTTCAAACCTCATGGAACGAGGACCTTGGCCTCAAAAATCCAGGAGGATTCACGTCTACTCAGTTGTCTAATGAAGTTGCCCCTCCAGTGTTTAGTCACACATTCGATTCCCCAGAATTTGAAAGAGTCAAGGCACCTATTGTGTACATGTAAAATGCTTGGAATTTTATATGCGCTGTTACAAGCTAGCACGGCTTTATGAGCTCCCTTTGTAAGTACATCTATTTATCTTTTGACCTAAATAACATTTTAAAGACAGAGAGCACTAGATATTTGCCTTCTCTCTTTGCATTTACTTTGAGAGGATCTTAGTTCTCTGGGTCCAGAAGGAAATCCACAACCATAGAGGAGAGGAGATTCTGTGTGAGACCACGCCAGTTACTTTATCCCATGGTGGAGATTGCTGCTGTTTTAGGCCTCATGCACACGGGCGTATCTTTAAAAATAAACAAACCGTCGGGCCCGACGTCAAGGAAAAAAAATCTGCGTTTTTCTGCGTTATGCATCGGCGTTAGTGAGCGTCGGCGTCAATAGACTTTTTTTAAAAAAAATCATCCCTCTGCTATTTTTCAACCTAAAAACGTTGGCGTCAAAAAACGCCGGAAAACGCCGGTACAATATTAGTTGGGGTTTGTTGGCGTTCTGCGGCGTCGGCGTAAAAAAATGTCAAACATTACAGCCTCAGAATGCGATGGCCGTGGGTTCTACTTTCAGCTCACTAACGCAGACGCCATCTACAGCTCACTAACGCCGACGTTTTTATGGAGCCATTGACTAACATGGAGAGCTGCAAAAAACGCCAGAAAACGCCGGCGTCAAAAAACGTCCGTGTGTATGAGGCCTTAATCTTTATACAAGTCAATTGCTTTAGGCGCATGGCAGATCAAGCACTAGCACTTTTCATTTATGGACATACAATCAGGTCCATAAATATTGGGACATCGACACAATTCTAATCTTTTTGGCTCTATACACCACCGCAATAGATTTGAAATGAAGCAAACAAGATGTGATTTAACTGCAGACTTTCAGCTTTAATTTGAAGGTATTTACATCCAAATCAGGTGAACGATGTAAGAATTACAACAGTTTGTATATGTGCCTTCCACTTTTT
This sequence comes from Glandirana rugosa, assembly GCA_018402905.1. Lineage (NCBI taxonomy): Eukaryota > Metazoa > Chordata > Amphibia > Anura > Ranidae > Glandirana > Glandirana rugosa. The sequence continues at coordinate 795,310 of BLSH010071085.1, read as the reverse complement.
AAGGGACCAAAAGTAATGGGACAGATTAACAATCGTAAATAAAACTTTCACTTTTTAATACTTGGTTGCAAATCCTTTGCAGTCAATTACGGCCTGAAGTCTGGAACGCATAGACATCACCAGACGCTGGGTTTCATCCCTGGTGATGCTCTGCCAGGCCTCTACTGCAACTGTCTTCAGTTCCTGCTTATTCTTGGGGCATTTTCCATTCAGTTTTGTCTTCAGCAAGTGAAATGCATGCACAATTGGATTCAGGTCAGGTGATTGACTTGGCCATTGCATAACATTCCACTTCTTTCCCTTAAAAACTCTTTGGTTGCTTTCGCAGTATGGTTCGGGTCATTGTCCATCTGCACTGTGAAGCGCCGTCCAATGAGTTCTGAAGCATTTGGCTGAATATGAGCAGATAATATTGGCCGAAACACTTCAAAATTCATCCTGTTGCTTTTGTCAGCAGTCACATCATCAATAAATACAAGAGAACCAGTTCCATTGGCAGCCATACATGCCCACGCCATGACATTACCACCACCATGCTTCACTGATGAGGTGGTATGCTTTGGATCATGAGCAGTTCTTTTCCTTCCTTCTCCATACTCTTCTCTTCCCATCACTCTGGTACAAGTTGATCTTGGTCTCATCTGTCCATAGGATGTTGTTTCAGAACGGTGAAGGCTTTTTTAGATGTTGTTTGGCAAACTCTAATCTGACCTTCCTGTTTTTGAGGCTCACTAATGGGTTACATCTTGTGGTGAACCCTCTGTATTCACTCTGGTGAAGTCTTCTCTTGATTGTTGACTTTGACACACATACACCTACCCCCTGGAGAGTGTTCTTGATCTGGCAAACTGTTGTAAAGGGTGGTTTCTTCACCAGGGAAAGAATTCTTCGATCATCAACCACAATTGTTTTCTGTGGTCTTCTGGGTCTTTTGGTGTTGCTGAGCTCACCGGTGCATTTTTTCTTATTAAGGATGTTCTTAACAGTTGATTTGGCCACACCTAATGTTTTTGCTATCTCTCTGATGGGTTTGTTTTGTTTTTTTCAGCCTAATGATGGCTTGCTTCACTGATAGTGACAGCTCTTTGGATCTCATATTGAGAGTTGACAGCAACAGATTCCAAATGCAAATAGCACACTTGAATTGAACTCTGGACCTTGTATCTGCTCCTTGTAAATGGGATAATGAGGGAATAACACAGACCTGGCCATGGAACAGCTGAGCAGCCAATTGTCCCATTACTTTTGGTCCCTTAAAAAGTGGGAGACACATATACAAACTGTTGTAATTCTTACACCGTTCACCTGATTTGGATGTAAATACCTCAAATTAAAGCTGGATGTCTGCAGTTAAAGCACATCTTGTTTGTTTCATTTCAAATCCATTGTGGTGGTGTATAGAACCAAAAAGATTAGAATTGTCGATGTCCCAATATTTATGGACCTGACTGTATATGTACTCATTTTTGCACTGTAATGCTTTTACATGTATGTTTTCATATATAGTTTGGCATAAGTTATTAACAGTATAAGCACATTTATTAGCACATTTATGCACTTGCACTATCATTTATTTATGGATTATATGTGCACTATTGATTATTCATGATGTATGGTATTATACGCTATTGATTTATTTCTCTTTAAATATTGGTATACTGCATTAGGGCCACTAGATGGAGCTGATGATCATAGGAATTAATTTATTACAGAGAATATGGGAACCAGTCAAAGCCTGCGCAAATATGTGTGACATTTGTCTAATGAATTTTTATTTTATAAATGAACCTCCTAAGTGTGTTTCTTGTATATAGAAAGAACCCTCATCAATGGGACTTCTTAGCAGCAACCATAGGGGAAAAGTATCACTTCCGTATTATAAAGCAGGAGTATGAACAATCATTATTAGTACAGTAATATAAAATACCATGTACAAAATATTAAATGGCTATTTGAATATGTAATATGCTGTATACGGTAAAATACAACGTTCCCACAATTATTAGTCACCAGTTGGATATAACTATGATGGTAAGCATCCAACGTATTTTGAATCATACTTTCTTTTTCTTCTTCAATGCGTTGGGCGCCTACCATCATAGTTCTACCGCCCTACCACCCTCCATTTTTAGTCAACCATGGACACCCAGAGAACGATTGTTCAGAATCTCTCTATGGCACCATTCACATGGGGGTTTTGCCATAGTGCGAATCCCGGTGGCATTAATCTGATTCCTGTTGCTGGGATTGACAGTTGGCGTGCGGATAGCAGTGGTTGCCAAGCCCGTATGCTGTAATGACAGGATGTTGGCGGCCGCAGCTATTCGTGCCTATCTACGATCACTGCCCACAATCGCTGGTTATACAAACAGGCTCAAGTAGCTGTGGCTGCTGACCTTCCATACAGTGTATGGGCTCATTGGTCGCAGACTCAGTCCCAGCCTCAGGATTCAATACATTCTAGCCTCCGGGTTTTTTACCTTGGTTAAACGCCCGTGTGAACCCAGCCTAAAGCCTCGTACACACCATGCAGATTTCAGGCAGGAATTTTCATATGACGACCAATCGCCTGAAAATCTTACCGTTAGTACGCTCCTTTCGACAGCTGATCTAGATTTTTCAGACGACAAAAGCTGGATGTGCAGACTAGAAATTTTTTTTTTCGTACGTCAAGGCAACGTCCGATTTTCGCATCATTCGTACAGTTTTCGTACGAAAAAGATCATACGATCACGACCACGCATGCTCAGAAACTAAAAAAATACTCACAAAGCTATTCAACGTATTACGTCACTTCTGACGTTGACTTTGGTTGTATGAAAATTTTCATATTGTTAGTGCGCTCTTCACTTACGACATGAGACAAGCATCCAACTGTCGTCTGAAAATTCAAGTGTGTGTACGAGGCTTTATAGTTTTGCATTCAAAGCAAACCAAGCCAGACCCCTGAATTTTAACAGGATCCATAGGCGTGCACTCAGGGTGTGCCCGGGCACACCCTAATCACCCTGTGTGGCGCACATACCCCTGTTTAGCCACTTCAGCTCTGGAAGGTTTTAGCCCCTTTCCTGTCCAGTGATACGGCACTGCGTTGGTTTAACTGACAATTGCGCGGTCATGTGACGCTGTACCCAAAAAATATTTTTCCCACAAATAGAGCTTTCTTTTGGTGGTATTTGATCACCTCTGCGGTTTTTATTTTTTGCACTATAAACAAAAAGTGACAATTTTGAGAAATTTTTTTTTTTTTACTTTCTGCTATAAACATTTCAAATAAAAAAAATGTAAAAATCTAATTTCTTCATCAATTTAGGCCAATATGTATTCTGTTATACATTTTTGGTAAAAAAAATTCCCAATAAGCGTATATTGATTGGTTTGTGCAAAAGTTATCGCATCTACAAACTATGGGATAGATTTAGGGACTTTTTATTTTTTTAAATATTTTTTACTGGTAATGGCGGCGATCAGCGATTTTTAGCGGGACTGCGACATTGTGGCGGACACTAAGTGACACTTTTAGGGGACCAGTGACACCAATACAGTGATCAATGCTAAAAAAAAATGCGCTGATCACAGTATAAATGACACTGGCAGGGTAGGAGTGAACATGAGGGGTGATCAAAGGGTTAAATGTGTTCCCTATGAGTGCTTTCTAACTGTAGGGGGAGGTGCTTTGACTAAAGGAAAACAGAGATCCGTGTTTCTGGTTAGCAGAAAGATGAGATCTCCATTTTCCTTTCTGGCACAACAGCGGCCTGCCTTGTTTACATAAGCAGACTGCCGTTCTGCTTCTCTACTAATGATCGCCGGGTTTCTTGCAGCCATCGCGTCCGCCAGACCCACTGATTGACTCCCGCTGTGTCGAATCACATCGGGAGCGGTGCTCCGGCGGCGTGCACAAGAGCCGAAGATGAGAATCACTTACAGGTACGTGATTTTGCGCTAAAGGGCCCCCCTGCCGCAGTATATGTACGTGGGGTGGTCCTTAAGCGGTTAAACCCCTGATATTTCACCAAAGCCCCCTAATGGGGCTCCTAAAAAAAATAAAATAAAGTTGTAAAAAAATAAAATAAAATTGTAAAAAATTAATACAAAAATAAAATAATACAAATAACAGGATCCTCTCCAAATTTTGTCAAATTTCCTCTCTCATAACTGGGCCTGAGAAATTCTTCGTAGTCAATGGCTGGCTAAAGGCAGTGACCACGATCCTCTTTTCAAGAAGCTTCCTTAGGCTCCATGCACACTGTATCTGATAAACGACCGTTTTTGGGCGTTTGGGCGTTTTTTTTTAACAGCCCAAAAACGCCACTTTATGTTATCCTATGTGTCCATGCACACATGGACGTTAATTGTCTTTTATCAGCAATGGCGTTTTTGGGCTGTTATCTGAATGCCGTGAATTGGCGTTCAAAAGTCGTTCTTTTGACCACAAAAAATGCCGGGCGCCGATAAACACCGCTAAATGTTCATAAACGGCGGTAAACGGCTGATGTCAATGGAAGCTAATGAAGAAAAAAAAAACGCCGATAAATGCCGGTAAACGCTGCTTACAAAATGCTGAAAAAGAACGTTTTGTAAGCAGCGTCTCCTGCCCGACCCCGAAAGAGCCCAGATAGCGTCCAGTGTGCGTGGAGCCTTAGAAAGAACGTGTATATATATATATATGGGCGTCCGCAGGTAGGGGCAAGGGGGGGCAAGCGCCCCTCCCTGGAATTAGGGATCATATTCCCCACTTTGTCCTTATCCTAGCACCCATGGCGGGCCCTGCTCACACCTGTACACAGTTTAGCAGGGCCGGTGACAGCTGGTGCGAGGAGCGGGACAGCGGAGGTCTCAAGGGGTGGTCAGGATGACATCACCCGGTCTACATAGTGTGAGCGAGCAGCCCAGGAGATGGAAAGGAAAGCGGCAGATGCCAGGAGCAGCGGGTACAGCGTCCCCAGCACCTCCCAGAGCCTGAAACCCCTGGACTCCTTAAACCTCCTCACCGCTTCCAGGCCCAGAAGACAGACTAACCGAGGGCTTAGAGAACAAGGACAGGCAGGAAATGCAAGCAGCCAGGGACCGCTCCATGTCACATCATAGATCCGATGGAAGGAACAGAGCATCTCCTGTCCTCACCCAGAATGAAAACAGGTATTGCCAGCTGCTTGCCATCATGGACATTCTACTGGCATGCAGGGTACTGTACTGAGCATTACACACACCATTAGACATAGGTTCACTAGAGGGACTGCAGACAGGGCTAGGGGTCTCTCTCTCTGACCCCCCTCTCTCTCTCACCCCTCTCTGTTACCCCCCTCTGTCTTTCTGTCACCCCCGTCTCTCTCTGTTACCCCACCCCCCCACATTTATGCAGTC
>BLSH010071085.1:765866-781940 GCA_018402905.1 Glandirana rugosa | reverse complement strand
CTATAACCCTAACAATAACCCTTCCTGTAACACTAATCTTCCCTATAACCCCAACACTAACCCTTCCTGTAACACTAATCTCCCCTATAACCCAAACACTAACCCTTCCTGTAACCCTATTCTCTCCTATAACCCTAACACTAACCCTTCCTGTAACACTAATCTTCCCTATAACCCTAACACTAACCCTTCCTGTAACACTATTCTCCCCTATAACCCTAACACTAACCCTTCCTGTAACACTAATCTTCCCTATAACCCCAACACTAACCCTTCCTGTAACACTAATCTCCCCTATAACCCAAACACTAACCCTTCCTGTAACCCTATTCTCTCCTATAACCCTAACACTAACCCTTCCTGTAACACTAATCTTCCCTATAACCCTAACACTAACCCTTCCTGTAACACTATTCTCCCCTATAACCCTAACACTCACCCTTCCTGTAACACTAATCTTCCATATAACCCCAACACTAACCCTTCCTGTAACACTAATCTCCCCTATAACCCAAACACTAACCCTTCCTGTAACACTAATCTCCCCTATAACCCTAACACTAACCCTTCCTGTAACACTAATCTCCCCTATAACCCTAACACTAACCCTTCCTGTAACACTAATCTCCCCTATAACCCCAACACTAACCCTTCCTGTAACACTAATCTCCCCTATAACCCTAACACTAACCCTTCCTGTAACACTAATCTCCCCTATAACCCTAACACTAACCCTTCATGTAACCCTATTCTCTCCTATAACCCTAACACTAACCCTTCCTGTAACACTATTCTCCCCTATAACCCAAACACTAACCCTTCCTGTAACACTAATCTTCCCTGTCACCCTAACACTAACCCTTCCTGTAACATTAATCTTTCCTATAACCCTAACACTAACCCTTCCTGTAACACTAACCTTCCCTATAACCCCAACCTTAACCCTTCCTGTAACATTAATCTTACCTATAACCCTAACACTAACCCTTCCTGTAACATTAATCTTTCCTATAACCCTAACACTAACCCTTCCTGTAACATTAATCTTACCTATAACCCTAACACTAACCCTTCCTGTAACATTAATCTTTCCTATAACCCTAACACTAACCCTTCCTGTAACATTAATCTTTCCTATAACCCTAACACTAACCCTTCCTGTAACACTAACCTTCCCTGTAACCCCAACCTTAACCCTTCCTGTAACACTAATCGTTTAACGTACATTTCGTCCTCATACTATCCATTCCTTATGTAAAGTTACATAGTCACCTCCCCTACTCTGAGATTCTCTCTACTGGAGAAAAACCCGATCATAAGATACCAGTACAGTATCAGGGTCATGGCCTCTCAATCTACAGGACCGCTAAACTTTATTAATAACACATAACAATATTACCAGTGTAGGGATCTGCTGCCCTCTACTGTCTGTAATTGTAGGTGCTGTGCTTCTTACCCGCTGGGTCAGAAATTCCAGAGGACTTTGATATCTTTATAAAGGGGAGAGAGACCTGAGCCACATGTCCTGTCTATGGAGTTGCTATTGTTGTATTTTCACCCAGACCAGAAGACACTAATGTAAACTACTAAAGCCTAACTAAAGTGCAGAAAGTATAGACTGACTCTGATTTCCAGTACCACACCACAGTTATTTCCAGTGAGAAGTCCCATTCCAGGCTGGTTGGACAACAGATGGAGGATACCCCCCATAACTGCAGATCTTGTCTTCAGGTCGGTCTTTAACAAGGACAGATGCCGCATCATCCTCAGGGGCCCCTGCTACTGGACTTTGCTGCAACATTCATCTGAAGGTATCTCTATTAATAACTATATATACCCGGGTATATGTGCACAATTCACCAGGACTCCTATCAGGCCCTTTGCTGATAATACCTGTTTGTATATTGCTGTTTTTAGCTTCTTCCTATATAAAGCTTCTATTATTACTATACTGCAGTGCATCTACAGTGCCTTGAAAAAGTATTCATACCCCTTGAAATTTCCCACATTTTGTCATGTTACAACCAAAAATGTAAATGTATTTTATTGGGATTTGATGTGATAGAACAACACAAAGTGGCTCATAATTGTGAAAAGTGCGGGGTGCATTTGTATAGCGCCCCCCTGAGTCAATACTTTGTAGAACCACCTTTCACTGCAATTACAGCTGCAAGTCTTTTGGGGAAGTCTCTACCAGCTTTGCACCTCTAGAGAGGACATTTTGCCCATTCTTCTTTGCAAAAAAGCTCAGGCTCTGTCAGATTGGATGGAGAGCGTCTGTGAACAGCAATTTTCAAGTCTTGCCACAGATTCTCCATTGGATTTAGGTCTGGACTTTGACTGGGCCATTCTAACACATGAATATGCTTTGATCTAAACCATTCCATTGTAGCTCTGGCTGTATGTTTCAGGTCGTTGTCCTGCTGGAAGGTGAACCTCCACCCCATTCTTAAGTCTTTTGCAGACTCTATCAGGTTTTCTTCTAAGATTTCCCTGTATTTGGCTCCATCCATCCTCCCATCAACTCTGACCAACTTCCCTTTCCCTGCCAAAGAAAAGCATCCCCACAACATGCTGGGCCACCACCATGTTTCACAGTGGGGATGGTGTGTTCAGGGTGATGTGCAGTGTTAGTTTTCCACCCCACATAGCGTTTTGCTTTTAGGCCAAAAAGTTCAATTTTGGTCTCATCTGACCAGAGCTCCTTCTTCCACATGTTTGCTGTGTCCCTCACATGGCTTCTCGCAAACTGCAAACAGGACTTCTTATGGCTTTCTTTCAACAATGGCTTTCTTCTTGCCACTCTTCCATAAAGGTCAGATTTGTGGAGTGCACGGCTAATAGTTGTCCTGTGGACAGATTCTCCCCCCTGAGCTGCAGATCTCTGCAGCTCCTCCAGGGTTACCATGGGCCTGTTGGTTGCTTCTCTAATTAATGCTCTCCTTGCCCAGCCTGTGCAGGTGGACGGCCATCTCTTGGTAGGTTTGCAGTTGTGCCATGCGCTTTCCATTTTCGGATGATGGATTGAACAGAGCTCCGTGAGATGTTCAAAGCTTGGGATATTTTTTTTATAACCTAACCCTGTTTTCTCCACAACTTTATCCCTGACCTGTCTGGTGTGTTCCTTGGCCTTCATGATGCTGTTTGTTCACTAAGGTTCTCTAACAAACCTCTGAGGATTTATACTGAGATTAAATTGCTAACAAGTGGAGAAAAAAAAATGCTAACAAGTGGACTCTATTTAATAATTAGGTGACTTCTAAGGCAATTGGTTCCACAAGATTTTAGTTAGGGGTATCAGAGTAAAGGGGGATAAATACAAATGCACCCCACACTTTTCACATATTTATTTGTAAAAAGTCTTGAAAACCATTTATCATTTTCCTTCCACTTTACAATTATGTGCCACTTTGTGTTGGTCTATCACATAAAATCCCAATAAATTACATTTACGTTTTTGGTTGTAACATGACAAAATGTGGAAAATGTCAAGGGGTATGAATACTTTTTCAAGGCACTGTAGAGTTACCAACATATCCCTACCACAATCAGACACACACAGTTTGGATGAAAGCTGTGTAAGCTATCTGTATGTTTTTGGCATGCTGAAGAAAGAATAAACATTCGTAATCTCCCCTGGAAACTGAACCCGGGACCTCAGCTCCTAGTGACAGCCCGTGTCATATACAGTAATTGTGTATAACTCTTCAGAACAAAGAATACACTACAGCCATAAATAGTAGAAGAAGATTCATCTCTTTAATGACCTCATTGACAAAAGTACAAATATATGTATGCAATATATACAGTATAAATTCATATTTAACATAAAATCATTGACTTTATTGTCATTAGTTAAGCAAAATAACACAGCCTTTCTCTATAGATATACATATGGGATATTAAAGTGAAACTCTGAGCAAAATCAAAAATGACATCTATGATGCAATCTATTAATTGAGTTAAAGCAACAGTCTTTGTTTTTCTGAGTCCCCCTGTAACATAGCTGTATTATCTACTGATCCAGCCAGTAGATCTGTTGTGTTTTCATCTTCCTTTAACAGACCAAGTTGTCCAGCAAAAGTGGAAGTTAGATGATTGAGACCAACCATTTAACAAGGGTGCTTACAATGGTCAGCTTTTATTCATTTAATTAAGAAACAAAAAGATAAAAAAAACTGTAACTACTTAAAATGCATTAGCTAGAGGTTTACTTTTTAAAGTCCCTTAAGATGGACCATACATAAACTATTAGCCCATCTAAGTTGGCCCTCTCCACTGGTTGACAATGCTACTACTCCATAGATACAGTGGACTGGTGAGTGTAGCCACCCTTAGGACTCTGTTACACGAGCGGATCGTTCGGGTCCGCCTGTCAGTTTTTTCAGGCGGACCCGAACGGACGCTCCATTGTCCTCCAAGGAGCGGCGGATGTCAGCGGTGACATGTCCACTGACACCCGATCCGCTCCCATCCGCCAGAAACAGGCGGATGGAAACCCTATTTTCTGTCCACCAGACAGTCCATGTTCATCTGATCCTCCATAGAGGAGAATGGAGCTCTGACAGGTCGGTTTCTGCATGGAGTGCAGAGACTGTCCTGTCATCCGCCGGCTCAGCGGGGATCAACGGATGGATCTCCACTGTGCAGCTTCGTGTGAAAGGGGCCTAAGACAGGAAGGGTGTTATTGACAGGATCACCAAGTAAAAGCAGAGGACAAAAAGCCTAAAAGAATAAAACAAATGCAATGATTGGTAAGCTGTAATATATTACATCTTTGTCATTGGGATTAGATATCCTTTTGCCTTTGCTTAAATATATATATATATTTATTTTTTTACTAATGTTGTAATCCTGAGATACTGGAACCAAAATAGTGCTCCTACTCTGGGACAATGAGTTATAGAAATAGGAATTTCTGCTACAAAGAACTGGAAAGTTATTGTAAGTTTAGCATGACTTGGACCAACCAGGTAAAGTTTCTTGATACCAGGGGCGTTGCTAGGGGGTGGCTATTGGGGCTATAGCCCCGAGTCTGGGGCCCATAGCCCCGAGTCTCTTACCGGGTGGGTGCAGTTCTGCAATTAGCAAGTATGTCTGGGGACCCTGATGTAAGGGGAATCCACACTCAGGTATGTAACAATATATATATATATATATATATATATATATACACACACACACACACACACACATGTATATTATATACATGTGTATGCCCACTGAAGCGTATGACTTTACTTTGCTACTATGGGCTCTAGCCCCAGATCTTTTGTAGACCTAGCAACGCCCCTGCTTGATACAACTATGTATAAAAAACCAACTTGATGCCAGCAAAAGTGAATTGCCTGCAGATCGGTTCCTATAGGTTTTAGTGAAAATCACTCCACTTTCCACACACCCCACCAAATTTAGATTCACTTACCTCTCCTATGCCTTTCTAATGCCTTTCTAATAAAGAGAATATGTCAGTTGAAGACTCTTCATAAATGTACTTGTCCAGAGATGCCGATATCCTGATCCCCCACCACATTCAGTGGTTCAATCTGCTGGCCAACTACATTACTGCTCTTTCCTAGAGATGTGAGGATTGCTCAAATGAACCAGTACAGCGCAACAGGAGACCAGGCGATTAACACTCCCAGATGTGTTCGTTTCTTCAGCCTAGCTCTCTTCATTTGAGTGGGTTTAGATACTTTTGGACCTATAATTTTGGAAGGGCATGTTATGGGTTGAATGAGCACATGTTCTGTTTTGGTTGTGCAAAGGAGAACTGAGAGAGGACATGCGTTCCTTCTTAATTCTGCACAAGGAAACTGTGAAAGATCAGATTATTATTATACAGGATTTATATAGCGCCGACAGTTTGCGCAGCGCTTTACAATATTAGGGCAGACAATACAATTCAATACAGGAGGAATCAGAGGACCCTGCTCGTTAGAGCTTACAATCTAGGAGGGAGGGTTAAATGATACAAAAGGGCAGATAACCAAGAATGAGCCAAAATAGGTATAGGTTGACTGAGCATTCATATTTATGTAATCGTTTATGTTATTCATAATTATCTTATACTTCTCCTTACCCTTTCTATCCTAATCATAGACTGTCAATTGTGAGCAACCAGTTTTCAAACTAGAAAGATGTAGTTGTTAGGTTTGTGTTTTTGTCAATTGAACTCTTTTTTAAAATCAGCCAGTAGTATCTAAATATCCAGAAGCATTGAAAGGTGACCATAGATGTTAGAGGGTAATCAGACATCTAAAGGTCCTGTAGTACAAAGCACTTCTAGTTTATGTGTATTTATGGTTGATACCCACACAGGGCATCAAATACATCTCAGATCTAGTGAGCAGTCGCTCTTTCTGAGCCGTACAATGTTTATTACTACTCGGTTGCAGATATGTATGGTTTTTTTTTTAATAAGCTTATTTTTCCAAGAGATAGATGCCTTCAATCGTCATGATGGGAACTATGCAATTATTTTATGAGCTGCACCCAAAGGTCTCTTGGGTACCCTTTATACTTTGTTATCATGGCTACCTCCCTGTACTATGATAAATGTTTGTTATATTGTTTTATCTGGTTGTGAACCTTGTAAGGATTTTTTTTCCTAATAAAAATTATTGAAAACAGACATCTAAAGGTTCCCCATGGACATTAGATGGTTCTAACATATCTAAAGGTCTCCATAGACGTTGGGTGGTTTTCAGGCATTTAGAGGTGCCCATGGATGTAAGATGATGATCAGACACCTGAAGTTGCCCATGGACGGTAAATGGTGATCAGACATCTAAAGTTGTCTGTGAACGTTAGATGGTGATCAGACAGTTAAAGGCGACCATAAAAGTTAGATGGATGTCAGACAACTAAAGGTGACCAAGGACATGAGTTGGTGATCTGATCAGACATCTACAGGTGCCCCAGCCCATAGACTTTAGGTGGTGATCACACATCTAAAAGGTACCCATGGATGCTAAATTTTGATCAGACAGCTAACAGTGACCATGGACATTAGATGGTGATCAGAGATCTAAAGGTATCCTGGCCCATGGACTTTAGATAGTGGTCAGACATAAAAAGGTGCCCATGGATGTTAGATAGTAATTAGACATTTAAAAGTGACCATGGGCATTAGATGGTGACCAGGCGTCCATGTGGCAGCTTTCTTCCCAAATGCCATTCTTGGGGATGGAAAGAAATTGAATGTCTTGAATGTCCAAGCTTTCATTGATGACCAGGTCATGTACTTCCTAAAAGGCTGACTGATGCAAGACATTTACAAAGAAGGTGAAAACTTCAAATTGCCTTTTTAAGTTGATTTTTATTTATTTTGTATGATCCCAAGTTATAAAAGATATTACAGGCTGTTACAAATTAGTCTTGTCAAAAAAAACAGCATATGGGTTGCAAAAGTATAAATAGAGGGATGTGGATAGTTCAGAAACCAACCATTAGTCCTATGCAATATTTCCTAAAAGACAGTGCGAACAAAAATGTAATTCTGACATCATGACAAAATTATATTATGACATTCATAAAAAAATATATAGACATTTAACCTCAAACAATCTAACAGTAAAATAAAGGAATTTAGTAAAAAAAAAAAAAGTTAATAAATTAAAAGGGACCAAAAAGAACCCGCTGCTGATGTAGGAAAGAGTATGTAACCCTGGAGCAGCCCTTGTGGTCACCAAACACTCACTGTACCCACAATGTGACTTCAAATATGACATCCTCTGGATACATACTGTTCCAATGACCGTGTGTTGTCTGCATTTCTGCAGCCCTGAGTGTCAACCCTTCCATTACAATTGGGGGTTTATCATTGGCTCAGAGTAGTCTGATAAGAATAGGGATCTCCTCTATTTGCAATGAAGATATTTGCCAGCACACTATGGATTGACAAGGTAGCGCCCAAACAAATTTTTTATTGCATAATCACATCACAAAGCAGTGCAACGTTTCAAAGTCACGCAGGACCCCTTCGTAAGGCATGTGATGACTATTTACAATGTCAGAGAACCACAAAGACACACTCAGAAAAAGATGATCCAAGCTTCGAAGTGAAAGGACTAAAGTAATTAAAATATAGGAGTGATCCAGCCAATTCCCTCCACTAACCTGGTCCAAAAAGCCAGGGCAAAGCATAATGTAAAACACAGCAAAAAAACTTCTTGCAGTCTCTTTACTTTAAGGATTACACAGCACCAACGCTGTATCTTGGCCTAGGCCGACAAGGCCCAGGCCTAGGGCGGCACTTTGCAGGGGGGCAGCACGAAAAAAGTCCCCGCTGGCTTGCGCTACACTTAGTGTAGTGCCGGTCCTATGGGGCAGATTGGCCCGGAAGGCAAATCGGTCTAGTAACCCCATAAAGCATTTTGCATCAGGAGGGGCAGCCCATACATATGTAGGGGACCCGGGTGTCCCGAGGGGCCCAGGCGGCGGACCCCAATTAATGAGCTGTTGTCCTGCCCCATAGCCAAACAGGAAGAGTGAGGAAATCTCTGCAAATAAGGGGAATCCATTGCCCCCCCCCCCAAAAAAAAACTAGTGTCCCCACTGGAAAATTTCAAGGCGGGTCAGGAAACAGGAAGGGGTGCCTCATATTTAAATTAGAGGAGTGCACAAGTTTAGTCAGGCCTAGGGCAGCACAAAACCTAAATACACTGCTGCACAGCACGCATACCTCCTTTTTACTTGTTCTTGTTCAACTGTAAAATGGCATAAGCCCTGTTTATCAAACTTGGAAAATTGCAATTTGCTTTTATCAAAATTACAGTAATGACAGTTTCTGCAACCTATACTGATCTTAGAGGGAGGCTCACTGGATCAGTATATGGGATCTACCATAAGTGACTTGGTGCATCCTATGTGACTGCTTATACTGGCCATCAGGGGTGGCTGGTGGTATATTTCGGGAAGGGTTGGGGGGGGGGTATGGACGGCAAACAATGCACCCATAGCCAGGACACATGGATAGGGGGTGGCGCCCCTAATGGCCATTAATGTAATGATAAATTACTGATCAATCTGGGATGCATTTGTTGCAAGCTTGACTCACAGAGCAATGATAATTATGGATTTTTTTTTTTTTTACCAGGACTAAAATTCCTTTTTTGAAGAAATAATTTATTGATCAAACCACCCATTTAGAGCCATCAAAGAACTACTAGAACGACTAGAAAATCCATTCCTATCCATCCTTGTCTCATTGGCTCAGGGGAGACTACACTGGTAGGTGTAACCTATAGACCAACAATTATTTCCCATCTGTTGTCACCTAGACTGGACAATGCTTGTCCTATAACTATGATTAGATAGTGGAGGAAGTCACATGCACAGTGACACATGTCTGTCATCTCTATAAAAAGCAGCTTTTCCCTATACAGTATTTCCTTATGCAACAGCTCTTTTAATTTCAGTACCTATTATAAAAAAAATCTGGTTATACAAAAATCTGGGAAAAGAGTATTCTCCTCCAATCATGTGGTGTATTGCAGAGAAGCCAGTAAAAGGAACAAGGTCCTCGAATAGCATAGAGTGTTTCAAAGCACCCTTGTGTAGAAAGCTTTTGGTTTCTCCATATGAAGTGAGGTTCATAAAGCCACTTTTCTGACATATACAGCGCGAGTCCTTGAATGTAGTTCACTATCCAGCATTGACCTCTATGATGGAATCTTCTGACGGTGCGGTCGTGTACTCCATAGGTCTGCTTCCACAAGGTGTACTGAATTTATTGGCCTTCTTCCTCCGACAATATATACCAACACCAACTGCCACCAGGACGAGAATGATTGAAATTAATGAGATAATGGTTGTCTGCATTTGTTTCACCTTACTGTGTTCCTCTCCATCAGTTTGAGGTTTGATAGATTGATCTTTGCCTGAGGAGAAAATAAAATAAAAGTAAAACCTAGGTAAATACATTAAAAAGTGTTGTGTTTTCCTGTTTGTAGAACCTAACCAAATATTGTAATGTATTCATGTTATACCTTGGGCCAGGTTGATGTTTGCCTTGTTGGAGTCTAACGGTGTGATGTTTAAGTCAATGGGGGCCGCAGGGCTTGCTGTTGCCATAGCTGCTCCAGGCTGCGTGGACTGCCCAAGGTTCTGATCCTGGCTTTTTGTTGAGGGTTTCATGCTGGTCACAGGCGCTGTTGTAGGAGCGTTAGTTGTCGTGGTGGAAGACTTCTCATTGGTGCCCTTAGAAAACTCTTTCTTAGAGCTTGAGGAGGCATCATCCAGACACTTCCTGTCTGTGGGGAAAAGGCCAAATATAAGGTCTACAAATTCCCATCATACAAACATCACTAAACTTTTTTTTTCAGCTGCTACTTTTTGTCTTTAAAGCAGTATTAAAACCAAAAGCAAACATTAATTATATTGCAGCTTACCAATTCTTAGATGTGATGGCTGCATTCGTCTTCTATTTTAGTGCTTGTTCACACGCTTAACAAATGCTCCTATAGCATTAGTATGGGTGTTAGACTGGCGTCAATGAGCTTTATAAAGTATGGGTGTTTGACTTGGGTCAATGAGCTTTAGTATGGGTGGTAGACAGGCATCCATGAGCTTTAGTATGGGTGTTTGACTTGGGTCAATGAGCTTTAGTATGGGTGGTAGACTGGTGTCAGTGAGCTTTAGCATGGGCGGTAGACTGGTGTCAATGAGCTTTAGTATGGGCGTTAGACTGGCGTCAATGAGCTTTATAAAGTATGGGTGTTTGACTTGGATCAATGAGCTTTAGTATGGGTGTTAGACTGGCATCAATGAGCTTTAGTATGGGTGGTAGACTGGTGTCAGTGAGCTTTAACATGGGCGGTAGACTGGTGTCAATGAGCTTTAGTATGCGCGTTAGACTGGCGTCAATGAGCTTTATAAAGTATGGGTGTTTGACTTGGATCAATGAGCTTTAGTATGGGTGTTAGACTGGCATCAATGAGCTTTAGTATGGGTGGTAGACTGGTGTCAATTAGCTTTAGTATGGGTGGTAGACTGGTGTCAGTGAGCTTTAGCATGGGCGGTAGACTGGTGTCAATGAGCTTTAGTATGGGCGTTAGACTGGCGTCAATGAGCTTTATAAAGTATGGGTGTTTGACTTGGATCAATGAGCTTTAGTATGGGTGTTAGACTTGCATCAATGAGCTTTAGTATGGGTGGTAGACTGGCGTCAATTAGCTTTAGTATGGTGGTAGACTGGTGTCAGTGAGCTTTAGCATGGGCGGTAGACTGGTGTCAATGAGCTTTAGTATGGGCGTTAGACTGGCATCAATGAGTTTTTAGTATGGGTGGTAGACTGGTGTCAGTGAGCTTTAGTATGGACAGTAGACTGGTGTCAGTGAGCTTTAGTATTGGTGTTAGACTGGCATCAATGAGCTTTAGTATGGGTGGTAGACTGGTGTCAGTGTGCTTTAATATGCATGGTAGACTGGTGTCAATGAGCTTTCGTATGGGCGGCAGACTGGTGTCAGTGAGCTTTAGTATGGGTGGTAGACTGGCATCAATGAACTTTAGTATGGGCGGTAGTCTGGCATCAATGAGCTTTAGTATGGACGGTATACAGACATCAATGAGCTTTAGTATGGGCGGTAGACTGGTGTCAGTTAGCTTTAGTACGGGCAGTAAACTGGCGTCAATGAGCTTTAGTATGGCCGGTAGACTGGCGTCAATGAGCTTTAGTATGGACGGTTGACTGATGTCAATGAGCTTTAGTATGGGCGGTAGACTGGTTTCAGTGAGCTTTAGTATGGGCGGTAGACTGGTGTCAATGAGCTTTAGTATGGGCAGTAGAATGGCGTCAATGAGCTTTAGTATGGGCGGTAGACTGGCGTCAATAAACTTTAGTATGGGAGATAGACTAGCATCAATGAGTTTTAGTATGAGCGGTAGACTGGTGTCAATGAGCTTTAGTATGAGCGGTAGACTGGTGTCAATGAAGTTTAGAATGGGTGTAGAGTGGTGTCAATGAGCTTTAGTATGGGCGGTAGACTGGCATCTATGAGCTTTAGTATGGGCTTTAGACTGGCGTCATTGAGCTTTAGTACGGGCGGTAGACTGAAGTCAATGAGATTTAGTATGGGCGGTAGACTGGTGTCACTGAGCTTTAGTATGGGCGGTAGACTGACATCAATGAGCTTTAGTAAGGGCGGTAGAATGGAATTTTACAAGTATTAATGACGAGTTTAAAATATTCCCCAAATGTCCTGTGCGCAGTTTTGAAGCGCTTGATGAGCGTTAAGGTGCATTAAAACCACTCCACAATGGAAAGTAACATTACAGGAAATAAACTCATTTTAACGCCCTGAAAGCATTTGTGAAGCATTACCACAGACTTGAATGGTGTTGAACAGCTTTAAACGCCTCCTGACTCAACATGAGGCTTCAATTTTGACGCGACAAGATGCTAACGCTTCATGCTTTGATAATCTGAACAGCACTGTGTGCTGTCTATTGTATCATTTGCATAAGTATTTGAGAGGCATTTTTAACGTCCCTCAAATGCCTGCTTTTAATGCCAGTGTGAACTTAGCCTAAGGCTTTCTTTCTTCTATTTTCATCTGGTCAGTAAATCTGTTGTTTTTCAAAAGAACAAGCTGTCTTCCAGAAGTATCAGTTTACAGCGATGAGACAAACCACTTACCACTGACAGGAGTGCTTACAAAGACTTTTATCCCAAAAGGGAAAAAAAAACATTGCTGTAACTGATTATAAAGTGTGAGCTGGAGTTTAGCTTCAATTTGTGCATCTAAATCGGCTAATACATTTAGCACTCCGCTCCCCTCAGACTGACAATGCTGCTGTCCAAAGGTGCCCCCCTCCGTGTTTCTAGGTATGTTACTGGCCAGATCACCAGCTGATGGGAAGATGGAAAAAAAAGAAAACTAATGTAGTCACCACATCTAATAATTGGTAAGCTGCAACATATGACATTTTTGGTTTTGGGTTTAATACCCCTTTAGCATTTAAACGAGTTGTCAGAGTAGCTTTATGAACAGACACGGGTGATGGCAATAGCTTTGATATTTTTTTTAATGGGTCAGTTAAAAGGGAAGTATGGAGTATTTCTTTTTTTTTTTTAGAAATCATACTTACCTAGGTGGATGCGATCATCTGTCCCCAGCTGGCCCTAAGGGTTGGTTCACACACTCCAAATTGGTTCCAGATGCGTTTCTGCATACGCGTTTTTAAATCGCATGTGACGCGTTCCAGATGCTTTTTTTCACATTCCCCCCCGTACTGGTGGTTTTGATGTGTTTTTGATGTGTCCCAGTGCATTCCAGTGCATTTTTAATGTGTTTTACCACGTTCCAGTACAGTCCAGTGCAGGAAAAATGCAGCATGTTAGACCGGTGTGAACTATGCCATTGGAAACCATATAACCTACTTTCCATGCGTTTTTGATGCAGAAAAGAAAACGCACTGGACTGCATGTAGTGTGAACTGGCCCTAAGACTGAGCAATCTAAGACCGCTGATCACTCAGTTATCAGTGCTCCATGAGCAGAAAGCTAGTGACTGTCAGTTACTGCTGTCTGCTCTGCCCCCCGGTGGGAGTGGCCGGCTCAGGCTCCTGGCAGCTCACCGAGAGGCTGAGGCAGGTGCCAGTCCAGGGTGGATCCCGACCATATGGTTGCGATCTTTCCCCACCCAGGACCAGCTCTGTGAAGTCAGCTGACAGGGGGCTTCAGCCTGCTGTCAGCTGAAAATGGGTCACAGGAATGCAGAACGAAATATCCAACCTGTATCCAATCAGGCATGTTCTTGTACAACATAGATCTAAAGGAGATTGTACAATCAGATTGTAAAGTGAGTGGTGAGCTTAAAGAGGAACTGCAGTCTGCTCGCATAATTTGTAATAAAAACATCTTTACTATTCTAAAGCTTCCTTCCAACCACTTTGCATTTTATTCTATATATACTGTGATTCTGTACTTGCCAAATATGCTGCAGAAATCTCCCTCCACCAAGTCTGGCTGCACCCATTTTAACTGTGGGCAGTTAAGCTGCTGCCTGTTCACTTCCTGGATTTACACAGACACACAGAGGCCACACCTCCAGCCCTGCAGCTCTCATTGGCCCTCTTATGACTCATCCCCCCTCCCTTCCTATTTACTGTCAGAAAAAAAATGTTTTACTATCCAAAGTTAAATAGATGGAAAGTTGAAAAAATGACTGAAGGTCCGCTTTAACCACTTGCTGACGGCGGTAGGTCGGCTCTCCTGTGCAAATAGCCATAGCTGTATTGCGGGCGCGGGATCGTGTATTGCGGGCGCCAATCAGTGCGTGGGGCGGACTCGATGTACGCTGGCCACCCGATTGCTCCCCGCAGTGACAGAACGGGAATCTGCAAGTGTAAACAAGCAGATCTCCGTTCTGACAGGGGAGTAGAGAGTGATCGTATGTTCCCTGTGAGAGGGAACTACGATTGTTCTCCTCCCCCACTCAGCCCATCCCCCACACAGTTAGAAACACTTCCCAGGGAACACATTTAACCCCTTGATCACCACTAGTGTTAGCCCTTCCTTGCCAGTGACATTTATATAGTAATCAGTGGCTATTTATTGATCTGATCGCTGTATAAGTGTCAATGGTCCCAAAAAAGTGTCAAAAGTGTCTGATATGTCCACCGCAATATCACAGTCCTGCTAAAAATCGCAGATCGCCGCCATTACTAGTAAAAAAAAATATAATAAAAATGCCATAAATTTATTCCCATAGTTTGTAAACGCTATAACTTTTGCGCAACCCAATCAATATACGCCGATTGCAATTTTTTAAATCAAAAATATGTAGAAGAATATATATCGGCCTAAACTGATAAATACATTTGTTTTTTTACATTTTTTTTTGGATATGGATTATAGTAAAAAATATTGTATTTTATTTTTTTAAATTGTCGCTCTTTGTTTATAGTGCAGAAAATAAAAACCGCAGAGGTGATCAAATACCACCAAAAGAAAGCTCTATTTGTGGGGAAAAAAGGACGTCAATTTTAGTTATGTACAGCGTCGCACGACTGCGCAATTGTCAGTTAAAATGACGCAGTGCCGTATCACAAAAAACGCTCTGGTCAAGCAGTGGATACATCTTTTCGGGGCTGAAGCGGTTAAAGTGGTTTTAAAGGCTCAAGGGTTTTTACCTTCATGCATTCTGTCTGTGTAGCTCCCCCATCTCCCTCTCGATCCAGCAATGTGCACGAAAGCTGAGCTTCTCCCGGGTCTCTCATTCCTCTTTGGCTGAGACAGCAGCGGGAGGCATTGGTTCTTGCTGCTGTCAATCACAGCCAGTGAGCCAATGGGGAGAGAGTGAGGGCGGGGCCAAGTTGCGGCTCTGTGTGTCCTATGGGGCGAGCACACATCAGTGCCCCCATAGCAAATGGCTTGCTATTGGGGGTACTGGCTGAAGAGGAGAAGCCAAGAGCACCGGTGGGGGACCTGAAAAGAGGAGGATTGGGGCTGCTCTGTGCAAAACCACTTCATAGAGCAGGTAAGTATGTTAGGTTTTTTATTTTTATTTTTTTCATAAATGCACCTTTAATGTCACTTTAAGATGTCTAGCATTGTGCACTTAGCCTTACCTCCGTCAAGGCACGTCATTAGGTCTTTAACCCAGGATAGATAATTTTTAGCGCAGATTGGTTCTCTTTGAGTTTCCAACTCAAATCTGGAAAAAAAAAACAATGGAATTATGAACTCAGATATTAAATTCAAACCTAAATAAATGTAATAAATTTGAAAAATGTAAAAAGAAAGTGTATCTAAACCCCAAAACCCCCCAAAATGTAATATATTGCAGTTTACTTAGATGTTGTGGCCGCATTATAGCGGAGTTCCACCCTATTAAAAGTCAGAAGCTACAAAAAGTGTAGCTGCTGACTTTTAATAATCGGCCACTCGCCTGTCCCAGGCTCCAGCGATGCAGCCGCCCAAAGGCTCGCTCCTCTCCCCCTCCTCCGTGCGGCGTCGGCATAGCAAGTGTGGACGCCGCAGCCGTGCTGCGTTTTGTGAATGGCCGGTGCATCTTCTGGGACCTGTGACGTGTCCCAGAAGATTGCCTAGTGGGGGCTATGTGAAAG
>BLSH010071085.1:748363-758887 GCA_018402905.1 Glandirana rugosa | reverse complement strand
CAGCTCAGCATCACAGGACACAGTATACAGCTCAGCATCACAGGGCACAGTATACAGCTCAGCATCACAGGACACAGTATACAGCTCAGAATAACAGGACACAGTATACAGCCCCAGCATCACAGGTGGGATAAACTGCAGCCAATATCACAGGTGGGGGTAAATTGCAGCCAATATCACAGGTGGGGGTAAATTGCAGCCAATATCACAGGTGGGGGCAGTTATGCAGCCAATAACAAAGGGGGGGCAGTTATGCAGCCAATAACAAAGGTGGGGGCAGTTATGTATCCAGTAACACAGGTGGGGGCAGTTATGCAGCCAATAACACAGGTGGGGGCAGTTATGCAGCCAGTATCACAGGTGGGGGCAGTTATGCAGCCAATAACACAGGTGGGGGCAGTTATGCAGCCAATAACACAGGAGGGGGCAGTTATGCAGCCAATAACACAGGTGGGGGCAGTTATGCAGCCAGTATCACAGGTGGGGTACATTGCAGAGACCTCCCCCCGCACTTACCCCATCCAATAGGTAGGCAAGATTGTTGCAGAGTTCGGCATGTAGAGAAGAAGGCTGTGAGTCTGCAGAGATTCAGCATGCGGAGAAGCGGGCTGAGTCTGCAGAGATTCGACATGCAGAGATTCTACAGGGATTTGAGATTCGACCAATCAGCCTGTGTGTGTGTGCGCCTGTTCAGTGCAAACACATAGACTTTAATGGCTGACCAATAGGCTCACTACTTGGCTGCAGGGGGGAGGGGCTGACTTTTTTTATCTTCTTTAGCTGGCAGGGAGGCGGCAATCAAGCGCCCTCATACAACAGCCGCCACTGGACCCGAACATGAAAAATCAAAAGTGCTGTGTGGTGGGCCCTGGCGGCCGCGCTGCTCCCTTCTCTGGCTGGGCGGCTGGCCTCTCCTCGCTCTCGGGGGTCCCCCGGGGGAGACGAGTGGCTGCAGGAGATGTTGGAGACCCCTTCGGCGTTTATTGCCGAGGACGGTCTCCGCTCACTGCATTTTCGAAGCCCGAGGCCGGGCTGGGGGGCTGCGGGGATGGGGGGCCATTCTCCAGTCTCTACGGCTAACTACGCCCTGGTGCCCCCGTGGTGGGCCCATTCGGCCTTTCACTGTTATCATAATTGGAAAGCGAGGTAATCCCATTCTCTGTGAAATGTCAAATTTGTTGTATGTTCCATGTAACTACAGTTGTACTCTGAAATTTGTTTTAATAAAACTATTTTGAATTATAAAAAAAAAAAAAAAGAAAAATCAAAAGTGCTCATTTTAAAGGCTCATATGCAAGTTATTGCCATAAAAAGTGTATGGGGACCCGGGTCCTACACTAGGGGACATGTATCAATGCAAAAAAAGTTTTAAAATTGATAGTTTTTACAGGAGCAGTGATTTTAATAATGCTTAAAGTGAAACAATAAAAATGAAATATTCCTTTAAATATCATGCCTGGGGGGGGGTCCCTTAGTCTGCCTGTAAAGTGGCACATCTGATGTTTAGAACAGTCCTGCAGAAAAATGACATTTATAAAGGAAAAAAATGTCATTTAAAATCACTTGCATCTGTAATGTATTGGCGGCTCCCGGCAATATAGATAAACATCATAAAAATCACTGAAAAAAAATTGCGTGGGGGTCTCCCCCCAGTCCATACCAGGTCCTGGGGGTCTGGTATGGATTTAGGGGGAATTCCACACCAAAATGTAAAAAAAAAAATTGACGTGGAGCCCCCCCCAAAATCCATAACAGACCCTTATCCGAGCATGCAACCTGGCCAGGCAGGATGGGAGGAGCGGTTGAAGTGCCCACCACCCCCTGAACTGTACCAGGCTACATGCCCTCAACATGGGGGGTGGGTACATTGGGGCAAGAGGGGCTATCTGCGCTCCCCACCCCAAAGCACCTTGCCCACATGTTGATGGGGACAAGAGCCTCTTTCCCACAACCCTGGGCTGTGGTTGTGGGGATCTGCGGGTGAGGGGCTTATTGGAATCTGGAAGCCCCCTTTAACAAGTGGGCCCACAGATCCCGACCCCCCTATGTGAATTAGTATGAGGTACATCGTACCCCTACTAATTCACCAAAAAAGTGTAAAAAAAAAGAAAAAAAACAGGAGACAATTAGGGACAAGTCCTTTATTAAAATTAAAATTACATTGGTGGTCAGTGGGAAGAATGTTCCTTACATTGGTGATCAGTGGGAAGAATGCTCCTTACATTGGTGGTCAGTGGGAAGAATGTTCCTTACATTGGTGGTCAGTGGGAAAAATGCTCCTTATATTGGTGGTCAGTGGGAAGAATGCTCCTCCCATTGGTGGTCAGTGGGAAGAATGCTCCTCCCATTGGTGGTCAGTGGGAAGAATGCTCCTCCTCCCATTGGTGGTCAGTGGGAAGAATGCTCTTTACATTGGTGGTCAGTGGGAAGAATGTTCCTTACATTGGTGATCAGTGGGAAGAATGCTCTTTACAATGGTGGTCAGTGGGAAGAATGCTCCTTACATTGGTGATCAGTGGGAAGAATGCTCCTTACATTGGTGGTCAGTGGGAAGAATGCTCCTTACATTGGTGGTCAGCGGGAAGAATGCCCCTTACATTGGTGGTAAATGGGGAAGAATGCTCCTTACATTGGTGATCAGTGGGAAGAATGCTCCTTACATTGACTCACTCAGTGTAGTGTAATAAACATCAAGGTTATAATAAATAAAGATAATAAAGAAGAAATAAACTTAAAAAAAACCAAAGTAAATAATTAACACTATACATGTAACCTCCGCCAGGCAGAGAGCCTGAGAACTGGCACAAGCCAATCTCCCAAGCGGAGCAAGTAGACAGACAGGTATGCCCACCGCTAGCACCGCCACTGATGCGTTTCGTCAGCACAGACTCTTTCAAAGGGAAAAAAATCCATGCTGGTGCACTTGTTTCCGATTGCCGACCGCACTATAGCAGATTTAATGCTACATGGCGGCTGTTCTGTGCAGAATCACATATATATACTTGATTCTTCACTTCCTGGTTATAGGGGCACATCCGTCGCCAGAGTGCCACTTCTGCTGTCATCAGTCAAAGCAGAAGCCGATCAGCAGGTGCCGGCCAATGGATGTCTGCCTGGTACCTGCTGATCAGCAAGGGGACAGGCTGGACGGAGTTCTGCATATGTAAACAATGCAGAGCACCTCCTGTCAGCAGGGATGTGCTGGCTTTTGTTTGCCTGCTAAGCAGAGAATTAAATCCATCACATCCCTTAGTAAAACCAAGTTGTTTTGGTTTAATTTGATGATTATAAATTCAAGCATTTCATTTATGCACACTATTATATATATATATATATATAGGTAGAATTTCTGAGTGGTGCATTGTCACTTTTTATAAAAGCAGCACAGTTTACACAAAAACACCAGTTAGGGACACAGTTAACCCTTTGATCGCCCCTGATGTTTAACCCTTTCCCAGCCAGTGTCATTAGTACAGTGACAGTGCATATTTTCTAGCACTGATCACTGTATTAGTGTCACTGGTTCCCAGAAAGTGTCAGTTAGTGTCAGATTGTCCTCCACAATATCTCAGTCCTGCTATAACTTGCTGATCACCGCCATTACTAGTATAAAAAAATATATATATTTACACACCATAGTTTGTAGATGCTATAACTTTTGCACAAACGAAATAACATTCGCTTATTGGGATTTTTTTTACCAAAAATATGTAGCAGAATACATTTCGGCCTAAATTTATGAAGAGATTTCATTTTTTTAAGTTTTTTTTATTGGTTATGTCTTATAGTAGAAAGTAAAAAATATTGTTTTTTTTGTTTTTTTTCAAAATTGTCGGTCTTTTTAATTATAGCGCAAAAAATAAAAAAAACTATCAAATAACACCAAAAGAAAGCTATATTTGTGGGAAACAAATGACATACATTTAATTTATATACAGCATTGCATGATCACGCAATTGTCAGTTAAAGTAATGCAGTGCCTTATAGCAAAAAATGGCCTGGTGGGGGGTAAATCTTCCAGAGGTCAAGTGTTAAGGTTGGGGAGTTATTGCAGCAGCTGTGTAATATTTAATCGTTTTTTTGTTTTTGGTGATATTGTGATATAGAGCACTGTTGTTTTAGTGTGGAGTTGGGTTTATGTTTACATCAATAAGATTGTTAAGTGTATGGCACATCGAATGATCTTGCTGCTCTCTTTATCATATATTTCTAATGGACAGAAATCCATTTGACAATACAGATGTATATTACATCGTTCAGTGTATGGTCACCATTACAAACAGCTAAAAAGATCAGTGGTAACGTGCCCTTGGCTCTGCCAAGTGGTGTTGGACCCAATGCTGAGGAGGCCCCATTAGATGTCCGGTCAATGATCCACAGCTCAAGGAACCCCTAGGAACCTCTGGAGGAACTCTTGTTGAGAATGGTTGATCTAAAGCAGGCATAAGCAATTAGCGGACCTCCAGCTGTTGCAGAACTACAACGCCCATGAGGCAGAGCAAGACTCTGACGGCCACAAGCATGACACCCAGAGGCAGAGGCATGATGGGACTTGTAGTTTTGCAACAGCTGGAGGTCCGCTAATTGCATATCCCTGGTCTAAAGGAAGGAGCTCAGGTGGTTGATGTGACGTCTTTGAAATAAATAACTGTAGTGGAGGGTATTGGAGTATAGGCGTGTGTCTTCTTGGGATACATTGGCTGGTGAGCTAAGACCTGTACAGAGCCACTATGGAGACCGTGAACTGCACCTTATGGCAGTTTTATTGTAAACACTCATTTTCTACACTGCAAGGCCAAGCCAATGACATGATAATGCAATTCGGTTTTCCATGTCAACCCTCAATCTGCTCATTAAATAATCAACTCCGCCTGAGCAGGGAGGTGACCCAGAAAGCTGTAAAGCCAGAAGTAGTGGAGTCATCAGAGGTGTAAAACAAGAATGGCGGCCCAAAAATAGGACAATTCCATGAGCTGTGTTTGATACGAAACATGCATGGCTAATGAGGTCCACACCTTATCTGGGATTATTTCCGGTCATATGCTTTTTTCCTATAAATAACATTGCCAAAAAGTCCCATCTTACTGCTCAGGACGGTAAATATGAGTAATGTGGCCTCTTTAATGAAGAACATCTATAAGTGCTGTTTGTATCTTTGAGGAGTCAGCAGTTTGTGTGAAACTGTCCCGTAGAGAACAAAGGTTTGTTACTGATCCCCGTATAAGGTCCAAGAGATGGAATGTGGAGAATTTTAGCTTTCACACACAAGAAATATTTACCTTCAAGGGGATTTCCAGGAGATATTAAGATCAAACCACAGATAACTACCACTTTGTTCACACTTTAAAGTGGAACCCCAGACAAAACTTCAGTTTTTGAACAAACACAAATGGATCACTGGATCCAGATTATCAGATTGTGATAAGGCGCGGTGGCTCTGGTAAGGTAGCTCCTAAAAAAATTGGAGCGTCCCTCAAACAAGGGGATTTGAAGATTCATATGTACTGTTACAGCATCTACAGTATCCCTGCTGGGTCTTCCAGGATTTCCCAGATTCCTATGACCCAATGGATCCCTGCTGGGTCTTCCAGGATTTTCCAGATTACGATGACCCACAGGATCCCTGCTAGGTTTTCCGGCATTTCCCAAATTCCTATGACCCAATGGATCCCTGCTGGGTCTTCCAGGATTTTCCAGATTACGATGCCCCACAGGATCTCTGCTAGGTTTTCCGGCATCTCCCAAATTCCTATGACCCACAGTACTCACAGGATCTCCGCTGGGTCTTCCAGGATTTCCCAGATTCTTATGACCCACAGTACTCACAGGATCCCCGCTGGGTCTTCCAGGATTTTCCAGATTCCTATGACCCACAATACTCACAGGATCCCTGCTGGGTTTTCCAGAATTTCCCAGATTCCTATGATCCACAATACTCACAAGATCTCTGCTGGGTCTTCCAGGATATCCCAGATTCCTATGACCCACAGAACTCACAGGATCCCCGCTGGGTCTTCCAGGATTTCCCAGATTCTTATGACCCACAGTACTCACAGGATCCTCGCTGGGTCTTCCAGGATTTTCCAGATTCCTATGACCCACAATACTCACAGGATCCCTGCTGGGTTTTCCAGAATTTCCCAGATTCCTATGATCCACAATACTCACAGGATGCCTGCTGGGTTTTCCAGGATTTCCCAGATTCCTATGACCCACAATACTCACAGGACCTCTGCTGGGTCTTCCAGGATTTTCCAGATTCCTATGACCCACAATACTCACAGGGTCCCTGCCGGGTTTTCCAGGATTTCCCATATTCCTATCATCCAGAGTACTCACAGGATCCCTGCTGGGTTTTCCAGGATTTCCAAGATTCCCATGACCCATTGTAATTACAGGATCCCTGCTGGGTCTTCTAGAGATTCCTGTGACCTCCAGTACAGTTAAGATCCCTGATAGGTCTTCTAGTGGTTCCAGGATTTCCAAGACTTCCAGTATTCATAGGTTCACTGCTAGGTCTTTCAGGATTCCTAGTACCTCCACTACCTCCAATACCACACTGGGCATGTCTTCTGATGAGAAGGGTATTTAGGCTCCAGCCTTTGAACAGGCTGGTGCTGTGTCTTATCAGCAGCTAGGTCAGAGCTAAAACCCTATAATTCCTGTCTTCTATGTGCCTTTCTGTTACCTTCCTGGACCTGACTACTCTCTCACCTGCCATTGGCTTAGACACCGTCCTTGACCCGACTACTATCTTGCCTGCCTTGACTTCTTTCTGGAACTGACTACACTCTTGACTGCTGCCTGCCTCAACCCATGCCTGGCCCTAATTACACTCTCGCATGCTGCCTACCTTGACCCCTGGCTAGACCTGACTATTCTTTTACCGTCTTTCGGTTTAGACCCAGATCTTGACCTGACTACTCTCTTGCCTGCCTTTTTTCCAGCCAGGAAGTGACTACTCTCTAGACTGCTACCTGCCTTGACCTCCACCTGGACCTGACTACCCCACTGCCTGCCAAGGATTCTGCCTGACCAGGCCACTCTCTGGTCAGCTGTACGTACAGTACCCATAGCCTTTCTGTACCAGCGCCCCCTTTTGGAAAGTGGAGGGCAATCCTAAGGGCAGCAACCTAGTGCTGGCTTGCAACAAAGAAAAACGGGACCAATAGGCTTCCTGGCTCACCTCCACCCTCAGGAGCTCTGGCGAACATCAAATGCCACTAAGACATCATGCCTTGTGTGACCTGGGGGCCTCAAAAACATGAACAAAGTCCAATGAGACCAGCAAATGAAAGGTAGCATTAAAGTCCAAAAATACGTTAATATTAATATATATTTAAAAAAAAAATAGAGCCACCAATAAGTTTCGGAGGTTCAAAGACCTTCCCTTCTTCAGGGCTACAAAACCAATATAAAAACATATGGATTCCTATATTGACTCGGCATCAATTTAGTCAGCATAGGAATTCATATGTCTGTATATCAGATCTCACCCTGGCTCACTGTTTAAAAGAAGATTTTATCTGGCGTTCCACTGAAATTGTGGTTATTTCCGGGTACACGCATCACTCATATGTAAGGTTGCCTGAAAGTCAATTTTATTAGAATGTTTCTGCTTTACTCACTGTACCAGACCATCATGACTCATTTCCAGTGTGGATTTCAAGTGATTATCTGTTTGTCAGATGCTGAACGGCTGCTGAAATAAAACCAGTAACAGAGCAAGCCACCTAAATCTATTGTTTTCAGATTGTTAGACTTGCACTGTGACTTGCAATGTCGCTGCACAGCCAGCTGCCTGTGTGCATACGGATTAACTGCAATCTATCAATTAAAAAAAACGTTTCTTGAAGTAATAATAGCCATAGGTTCTAATCCTTTCCACTCTACTAATAAAAGAGCGCTAGCATCCAATGCCAACTCTTACAAATTATCATTTCCTGTCCTAGTGACACAACAGGAAGTGGGGGAAAATTTTCCTAGGGTAGACACACTAGCCTGGCAGAGCCTTTAGCACTTTCCCACCACGTCCAAAAGTAATATAAAAAGCTCTGGATGTAGTCCTAAATACACTATATTGCCAAAAGTATTGGGACACCTGCCTTTACACGCACATGAACTTTAATGGCTTCCCAGTCTTAGTCCGTAGGGTCAGGACTCTGCGCAGGTCAGTCAAGTTCCTTCACCCCAAACTCACTCATCCATGTCTTTATGGACCTTGCTTTGTGCACTGGTGGGCAGTCATGTTGGGCCATCCCCAAACTGTTCCCACAATGTTAGGAGCATGAAATTGTCCAAAACGTCTTGGTATGCAGACGCGTTCCCTTCACTGGAACTGAGGGGCCAAGCCCAACCCCTGAAAGACAACCCCACACCATAATCCCCCCTCCACCAAATGATTTGGACCAGTGCACAAAGCAAGGTCCATAAAGATATGGATGAGCGAGTTTGGGGTGGAGGAACTTGACTGGCCTGCACAGAGTCCTGACCTCAACCCGATAGAACACCTTTGGGATGAATTAGAACAGAGACTGCGAGCCAGGCCTTCCCATCCAACATCAGTGCCTGACCTCACAAATGCACTTCTGGAAGAATGGTCAAACATTCCCATAGGCACACTCCATACAATCAGATTGTATAATGTGTGGTCACCTTCCAGTATGCACTAACATGGGGAAATTTCAAATTGTTACTGCAGCACACGCCTTAAGCTTATCCGCCTACTGTTTATTGTGTCAGATGTGGAAGTCCCTTTCTGGATGTTGAAATAAAACAGACGCCTATCAGCCAGATGTTACATGATAAGGAGATGACATGGGTGTTGATCCGGGTTACTGTTTAACTCTTGCAGTTAGAGGATGGGAAAGCTGGGACTTGGTGAACCCTTCTCCTTTCTTAGCAAAATGCTACTTGCCTGCCTGCTATGCCAATCCACTGATTCCAAAGCTACCCGAGCCACCTTCCTGGGACAAGGATGTAGAAAAGGAAACCCAAAACCAAAAATGTAATACTATGCAGCTTACCAGTACTCAGGCTGCATTATTTTTTATGCCCTATGTTTTATCACCTGGTGATCCTGCCAATAACACACTTCCTGGCCTTGGGTGACAACGCTCACTTACCCTACTGTATCAGGAGAAGAGAAACAGGATAGGACTACAGGAACCTCCCCACTTGTCTCTTCTCTATAACAGTAGTTAAAGAAGACAGCCATCAGCTCAGCGGATTTGGACAGGATCAGTGGGTATTTTGTTGCGATATACCAAAATACTTTCAATGATAAATCAATCAACCCAAAGAGGCCACATGAGAGAAGCTCATTCTGACCAAGAATAGAGTATGGAGCAGAGAGAGATCGATCCTCCCGATCCTCGGAAATAGGGGTGCCGGCATACAGGCTCACTTATCCAGTAGTGACAGAATCTGTGTACATGAACAACCCCCGAACGAAGTATGAATACAAATATAAGACGGTGTCAGTCAGCTCTGCTCCACCATGCCCCTCCGACGCGTTTCACCCCTCCTAGGGCTTAGTCATAGAAGTGCGGCACTAAGCCCCGATAGGCAGGGTGAAACTCCTCCAAAAACCGCACCTCCCACACGCCCCCCATCACAGATTGCGGTAAAGGGCCAATCACAGCTGGTCACATGTAAACAGACTTAGTGGTTATCGCCATTCCTTTCCTCACACGCATTTGTTATGAAAGGAGAGCCAATAACCAGCAGAGTTGACAGAGCACAATGAGTACATTGTTTACACGGATAATAAGGGCACTGATCATCAGTGCAGCCCCATCAGTGCCCAACAGTGTCTATCAGTGCAGATCAGTGTAGGTTATCAGTGCCCACCAGTGCAGCTTATCAGTGCTCATCAGTTCCACCCCTCAGTGCCACCTCATCATCACAGCCTCATCAGTGCCCATCAGCACAGCCTCACCAGTGCCTATCAATTCTGCCAATCAGTGCCCATCACTTTCGCCTATCATTGCCCATCAGTGCAGCTTATCAGTGTCCATCAGTTCCGCCTATCAGTGCCCGTCAGTGCTGCCTCATCCGTGTCTCATCATCAGTGCAGCCTCATCAGTGTTTCATCATCAGTGCTGCCTCATCAGTGTCCCATCATCAGTGCAGCCTCATCAGTGTCCATTAGTGCAGCCTCATCAGTGTCTCATCTTCAGTGCCGCCTCATCAGCACAGCCTCATCAGTCTCCATAAGTGCAGCCTTATTAGTGTCTCATCTTCAGTGCCGCCGCATTAGTGCAGCCTCATCAGTGTCCATTAGTGCAGCCTTATCAGTGTCTTATCTTAACCACTTCAGCCCCGGAAGGATTTCCAGCTTTAGGACCGGAGCCCTTTTTGCGATTCGGCGCTGCGTCGCTTTAACTGAAAATTGCGCGGTCGTGCGACGTTGTGAATACCTCTGACTACTCCGACACGACTACTCCGCCGTGACTTCTACTCTGTGACTACTCCGACGTGATTACCTGTGACTACTCCGACGTGACTACTACCCTGTGACTA
>BLSH010071085.1:733930-748353 GCA_018402905.1 Glandirana rugosa | reverse complement strand
TGTCCATTAGTGCAGCCTCATCAGTGTCTCATCTTCAGTGCCGCCTCATCAGCACAGCCTCATCAGTCTCCATAAGTGCAGCCTTATTAGTGTCTCATCTTCAGTGCCGCCGCATTAGTGCAGCCTCATCAGTGTCCATTAGTGCAGCCTTATCAGTGTCTTATCTTAACCACTTCAGCCCCGGAAGGATTTCCAGCTTTAGGACCGGAGCCCTTTTTGCGATTCGGCGCTGCGTCGCTTTAACTGAAAATTGCGCGGTCGTGCGACGTTGTACCCAAACGAAATTTGCGTCCTTTTTTCCCACAAATAGAGCTTTCTTTTGGTGGTATTTGATCCCCTCTGCGTCATTTCTGATCGCCGCTATAAACAAAAGAAGAGCGACAATTTTGCAAAAAAACCCAAATTTCTTACTTTTTGCTAGAATACAAATCCAAAAAAATATATAAAAAAACATTTTTTTTTACCGTTTTTGGCCGATTTATATTCGTCCTCATATTTGCGATAAAAAAATCGCAATTGCGCAAAAGTGGTCGCGTTTACAGAGGATGAGAATTCATTTTTGGGGTTTTTATTTATTTATTTTTTTTTACTAATAATGGCGGCGATCTGCAATTTTTTGCGGTACTGCGATATTTCAGCGGACATGTCGGACCATTTTGACACTTTTTTGGGACCATTGGCATTTATACAGCGATCAGTGCTATAAAAATGCACTGATTACTGTGTAAATGCCATTGGCAGTGAAGGGGTTAACCTGCAGGGGGCGCTCTAAGGGTTAACTGTGTTCCCTGGGCGTGTTCTAACTGTATGGGGGATTGCCTAGCTGGGGAAGGGAAGTGGTCACAGCCTTCACGTAAAGGAAGGCTGTGATCACAGCCCTTCCCCCTCACACAGAGCGGAGGTCCGTGTTTACATACACGGACCTCCGCTCACTCGCTCCGGGGGGGCATCGCGGGTAGCCGGCGGCAATCGAAGCCGCCGCACCCGCTCCCTGGCCCTCCCCGAACACAGTGAGCGCGCAGGCCCGCCTCCGGCGGCGCGCGCGCGCTCACAGTGCGCGTTATCGCAGCCGCCGTCGTATGACGGCGATTTGCGATAACGAGCCACTTTGCCGCCGTCAACCTGCGGTTGGCGGTCGGCAAGTGGTTAAGTGCCGCCTCATCAGTGCAGCCTCATCAGTGTCCATCAGTGCAGCCTCATCAATGTCTTATCTTCAGTGCCACCTCATCGGTGTCCATAAGTGCAGCCTCATCAGTGCCTCATCATCAGTGCCACCTCATCAGCGCTGCCTCATTAGTGTCCATCAGTGCAGCCTCATCAGTGCCCATCAGCACAGCCTCATCAGTGTCCATCAGTGCAGCCTCATCAATGTCTTATCTTCAGTGCCACCTCATCGGTGTCCATAAGTGCAGCCTCATCAGTGCCTCATCATCAGTGCCACCTCATCAGCGCTGCCTCATTAGTGTCCATCAGTGCAGCCTCATCAGTGTCCATCAGTGCAGCCTCATCAATGTCTTATCTTCAGTGCCACCTCATCGGTGTCCATAAGTGCAGCCTCATCAGTGCCTCATCATCAGTGCCACCTCATCAGCGCTGCCTCATTAGTGTCCATCAGTGCAGCCTCATCAGTGCCCATCAGCACAGCCTCATCAGTGTCCATCAGTGCCGCCTCATCACTGCCCATCAGCGCAGCCTCATCAGTGTACATCAGCACAGCCTCATCAGTGCCTATCAGCGCAGCCTCATCAGTGCCCATCAGTACAGCCTCATCGGTGCCCATCAGTGCAGCCTCATCAGTGCCCATCAGTGCAGCCTCATCAGTGCCCATCAGCGCAGCCTCATCAGTGCCCATCAGTGCAGTCTCATCAGTGCCCATCAGCGCAGCCTCATCAGTGTACATCAGCACAGCCTCATCAGTGCCCATCAGTGCAGCCTCATCAGTGTCCATCAGTACAGCCTCATGCCGCCTCATCAGCGCAGCCTCATCAGTGTCCATCAGTGCAGCCTCATCAGTGCCCATCAGCGCAGCCTCATCAGTGTCCATCAGTGCAGTCTCATCAGTGCCGCCTCAGTTCCCATCAGCGCAGCCTCATCAGTGTACATCAGCACAGCCTCATCAGTGCCTATCAGCGCAGCCTCATCAGTGTCCATCAGCACAGCCTCATCAGTGCCCATCAGCGCAGCCTCATCAGTGCCCATTAGTGCAGTCTCATCAGTGCCCATCAGTGCAACCTCATCAGAGCCCATCAGTGCAGCCTCATCAGTCTCCATCAGTGCAGTCTCATCAGTGCCCATCAGTGCAGCCTCATCAGAGCCCATCAGTGCAGCCTCATCAGTCTCCATCAGTGCAGTCTCATCAGTGTCCATCAGTGCAGTCTCATCAGTGTCCATCAGTGCAGCCTCATCAACACACATCAGTAAAGAACAATTACTTGTTTGCAACATTTTACAACAGAAACTAAGAAAAGGTTTATTTTTCAAAATTTTTGGTATTTTTTTTTTTTTGTTTGTTTTAGCAAAAAATAAAAACCCCAGTGGTGATTATATACCACCAAAAGAAAGTTTTTTTCTTTCAAAAAAATAATAAAAATGTAATTTGGATACAGTGTTTCATGACTGAGTAATTGTCATTCAAATTGTGACAGCGCTGACAGCTGGAAATTGGCCTGGGCAGGAAGGGGGTGAAAGGGCCCGGTATTGCAGTGGTTAAGGGCAGGGACTGATGTGAATATACAATGTGTGTAGAGCACTGTGTATATTGAACATCTGTAAATACTTGTGATCTTATGTGCGATTCCTGGAAAGTGGCTGAAAATCAACAAATGAATGTCATCTGATTATTTTGGCCGAGGCAGCAAGTCTTGCTTTGGATGGTTTGATAAATGATATCTTTGGTGACCATCAAAGTCCCCGGGGACATTAATAACAGCAGCGATGGAGTCACAAATCTACGCTGACCTTGTATGTGGATAATAATGGATCTGTCTGCTATTAATGGGATAATCGCAGATGTGACATAAAACTGCCCGCACGCCCAGCACACGAGAGAATTGTCCTCCCATTGTGTGAGAGATACCCTGGTCTATGGGGGTCCTCGTCTGCCGAACTGCCATAGGGTCACTACAAAGAGAAGTCCCCATGCGGTGCTTTAAATAAAAGCTGTAATGAACATTGTCCTTCAATAGAAGAGGTAGAAAGACTGTCCAACCACAGTGTTGTCTCTCAGAGGCGTGACCAGAACCTTCAGGGGCCCGGTGCAAGAAATTATGAAGGGCCCCCCTGACCCCTCCCTCTTCCCACTGATCCTGGGGCCCTTTACTCCCATCGCGGGCCCCTTTATTACGGTACTGCAGCAGGGCCCTTTCACAAGTTCTGCAGCGGGGCCCCCTTTCTGCCATCTTCGGGGGTGACATGCCAGGGCCCGGTCACAATTGCAAGCTTTGCATTCCTGATTGTTCCCTCACTGGTGTCAGTAGTTTTTTATTTTTATTTTAATTTTATTATTTTTTTACCATTTTATTTTTATTTCTTTTACAATTTATTTTAGGAGCTCTGTTGGGGGGCTTTTGATGAGATATCAGGGGTCTAAACAAACCTCAGCCCTCAATCTCCATCTCTGTAACCTCAGCTGCACAGAATGAATGGACAGGAATAGCTGTGCACCGAGCCTCCCATTCATTCAGAAATGGAAGCATAGTAAAAACAGTTTACTATGCTTCAGTTATGAATGAACCAAATGGTACCAATCACTGGCTCTGTCCATTCAGAAAAGGAAGGAGCCGGTAAATGACAAATTTACAGACCCGTTCCCATCTCTCCATCATGACTCATCTTCTACAGCAGCTGGCAGGAGAGAGGAGGGGAAAGACAGCAGCTCTGTGGGGGGACACAGGGACCCTGTGAACAGCAGAAGACAATTAAACTGGATAGGAAGGGCGACGGGGAAAGCATATAGAGCAGTGGTTCTCAACTCCGGTCCTTGGAACCCACTAACAGGCCAGGTTTGCAGGATAACTGAAATACATCACAGGTGATCTCATTTGCTGTTCAGCGATTGCAGTATTCTAGTCTGCATCTCCCCAAGGCAATCCATAAAATCTGGCCTGTTAGTGGGTGCCAAGGACCGGAGTTGAGAACCACTGATATAGAGGAACCAATCTCCTGTATTAGGAGGAAAATGGAGGTTCCTCTAAATGCCACCCCCGCCATTCCTCCTATCCAGGTGTACAAGGGAGGCACACGGGCCCCCTAGAGCATGGGGCCCGGTTGCAATTACAACCCCTGCCGTTACGCCCCTGTTGTCTCTCTCAGCAGGACCGTGTCATAAAATGCAATAATCAATGCACATAGTGAAGCCCCCCAAACGAAGCATAAGACACGTTAATAAAAGGTTTACACTCACATTAGGCAGGATAAATAAAAGCAGTAGTATAATAAAAAAATGGAGGATTTCCCAGTAGAAGCAGCGTGCCTGGGTTCAGCGGGAGCACCTGACCGGTTTTGTCCTATCACAGGGTGCAGGGTGCTGATCTCCTTTCTTGCACAGAAGCTGGCGTCGGTCTTTCATATTGAAGGACAATGTTCATTAAAGCGCCGCATGTGGACTTTTCTTATATTATTTGATGCTTGGTGATCAACAAATAGTGCAGGCGGCTAATTTATCCATTCTTTATTGCTTTTTAGCGTGGATAGTCATCTTTGGGTTTCTGTTTTATATAGGATCACTACAGACAGTTATGTGAACAAACATATAGCCTTGATGACGTCATTGGGTTCTAGAATTCAATGTCTTACATGTAGAATGCTGCACAATAGCCCAGCTACACTGTACTACATGTTATGTGGGTGCTACGCCATGTGTCTGGGTAACACTTCCAGGTATTTATAGCCTTTTACAGCAAAGGTAGGTAAACCTGCAGAGGTGAAGATCTACCTGAACAACATGGAAGAGTACCAGGGTGCAGGGTGCTTTTTTTTCTAGGAGATGGCCCAGTAAATATTAAGGAGTTTAGGGGTCAAAAGTATGTAATGCAAAGTTCAGGTGTCAATACTAACACACAGTCTAGAGGTCAATAGAATGTAATGCAAAATGCAAGGGTCAGGAGTAACTAATACACAGTGCAGTGGTCAGCAGTATGTAATGCACAGTGCAGTGGTCAGCAGTATGTAATGCACAGTGCAGTGGTCAGCAGTATGTAATGCACAGTACTGGGGTCAGCAGTATAATGCACAGTGCTAGGGGTCAGTAGTATGTAATGCACAGTGCAAGGGTCAGGAGTAACTAATACACAGTGCAATGGTCAGCAGTATGTAATGCACAGTGCTGGGGTCAGTAGCTTGTAATGTACAGTGCAAGGGTCAGGAGTAACTAACACACAGTGCAGTGGTCAGTAGTATGTAATGCACAGTGCAGGGGTCAGGAGTAACTAACACACAGCGCAGTGTTCAGCAGTATTTAATGCATAGTGCTAGGGGTCAGTAGTATGTAATGCACAGTGCTGGGGTCAGGAGTAACGAATGCACAGTGCAATGGTCAGCAGTATGTAATGCATAGTGCTGAGGTCAGTAGCTTGAAATGCACAGTGTAAGGGTCAGGGGTAACTAACACAGAGTGCAGTAATCAGCAGTATGTAATGCACAGTGCAAGGGTCAGGAGTAACTAACACGCAGTGCAGTGGTCAGGAGTATGTAATGCACAGTGCTGGGGTCAGGAGTAACTAAAACACAGTGCAGTAGTCAGTAGTATGTAATGCACAGTGCAGGGGTCAGGAGTAACTAACACACAGCGCAGTGTTCAGCAGTATGTAATGCACAGTGCAAGGGTCAGGAGTAACTAAAACACAGTGCAGTGGGGAGTAGTGTGTAATGCACAGTGCAGGGGTCAGGAGTAACTAACACACAGCGCAGTGTTCAGCAGTATGTAATGCACAGTGCTAGGGGTCAGTAGTATGTAATGCACAGTGCTGGGGTCAGGAGTAACTAATGCACAGTGCAATGGTCAGCAGTATGTAATGCATAGTGCTGGGGTCAGTAGCTTGTAATGCACAGTGTAAGGGCCAGGAGTAACTAACACAGAGTGCAGTAATCAGCAGTATGTAATGCACAGTGCAAGGGTCAGGAGTAACTAACACGCAGTGCAGTGGTCAGCAGTATGTAATGCACAGTGCTGGGGTCAGTAGTATGTAATGCACAGTGCTGGGGTCAGTAGCCTGCAATGCACAGTGCTGGGGTCAGGAACAGGTAAAGCAGAGGTGAGTGGTATGTAGCACAAAATGCAGGGTTAGGAGTGAGTAAAGCAGAGGTCAGCGGTATGTAATGCAAGATGCAGTAATCAAGAGTAAATAACAGAGTGTGATGGTCAGCAGTCAGTAATATACACTGCAGGGGTCAGTAGTATGTAATGCACAGTGCTGGGGTCAGGAATAGGTAAAGCAGAGGTCAGTGGTATGTAGCACAAAATGGGGGGGGGGGGGGGTTAGAAGTAACACAGAGCGCAGGGGCCAGTAATATGTAATGCACAGTGCTGGGGTCAGGAGTAAGTAAAGCAGAGGTCAGTGGTATGTCAAGCAAAATGCAGGGATGGGGAGTAAATAACAAAGAGTGCAACGTCAGCAGTAATACACACTGCAGGGGCAGTAGTATGTAATGCACAGTACTGGGGTCAGTAGCTTGCAATGCACAGTGCTGGGGTTAGAAACAGGTAAAGCAGAGGTGAGTGGTATGTAGCAAAAAATGCAGGGGTTAGGCGTGAGTAAAGCAGAGGTCAGTGGTATGTAATGCAAGATGCAGGGATCAAAAGTGTGATGGTCAGTGTGATGGTCAGCAGTCAGTAATATACACTGCAGGGGTCAGTAGTGTGTAATGCACAGTGCTGGGGTCAAGAATAGGTAAAGCAGAGGTCATTGGTATGTAGCACAAAATATAGGGGTCAGGAGTAAGTAACACAGAGTAATACACACTGCAGGGCCAGTAATATGTAATGCTCAGTGCTGGGGTCAGGAGTAAGTAAAGCAGAGGTCAGTGGTATGTCAAGCAAAATGCAGGGGTCAGAAGTAAATAACACAGAGTGAAAGGGTCAGCAATAAGCAATACACTCTGCAAGGGTCAGCAGTATGTAATGCACAGCATTGGGGTCAGGAATAGGTAAAGCATAGGTCAATAGTATGTAGCACAAATGTGGGGGTCAGGTGTAAGTAACAGAGTGCAGGTGCCAGTAATATGTAATGCACAGTGATGGGGTCAGGAGTAAGTAAAGCAGAGGTCAGTGGTATGTCAATAAAAATGCAGGGGTCAGAAGTAAATAAAACAAGTCCAAGGGTCAGCAGTAAGTAATACACTCTGCTAAGGGTCAGTAGTATATAATGCACATTATTGGGGTCAGGAATAGGTAAAGCAGAGGTTAGTGGTATATAGCATAAAATGCAGGGTTCAGGAGTAAGTAACACAGAGTGCAGGGGCCAGTAGTATGTAATGCACAGGGCAGGGGTCGGAAGTAAGCAAAGCAGAGGCAAGTAGTATGTAACGCAGAGTTCAGAGGTCAAGAATAATTTATGCATAGGTCAGTAGTATGCAACGCAGAGTGCAGGAATCAGAAATATTGAGTGCATGGCCATGCCCAAGATCTCTGCATGTGCAGAGTATAACTTATGGTCCAATACTTAGGAACAAAGCTGTGTGTGCATCATACGTGTTCACTAATGCAAGTCCAGCATTGGCTTTTAGCGCCCAGAGGCCTAAAGCACAGAAGAAATAAGGAGAATTACTGAGTGGACGTTAGCTGCTGTGTCTCATGATCAGACTTGTATCCTGCTATTGTGTTTGACCCGGCTTGCCTCTTGACTCTGCGTTATCCTGATCCTGTTGCTGACCTTGGCTTGTGTTCTGACTCCATCCTTCGCCTGCTGCTTTTGTACTTCTGCTGCCCATCTGATATCGACCCCGGCCTGTCTTCTGACCCTGCTCCTGTCTTCTGATTTAGTACCTCTGCTACCTGGTTTTTGCTGACTCTGGCTGGTCTTGGCTATGGCTTTGCCTTCTGCATCTGCAAATTTCTGTGCTCCACCCGTGAACCACCATTCTACACAGGCTCCAGTCTGAACATTCACAGCATCCTGACTGTAATTTAATCACCCACTGTGCAGGCAGCCATGCCATTCCTTGTCATGCTATGCCCTGTCACCAATTCCAGGGGTAATGGACAGGAATTGCAAATGAAGCCTATTTGACAGTTCGGCCTCCACCAAGTACACGACAGCAGAGTTCAGGAGTAAGTAATGTACAGTGCAGGGGTCAGTAGCATGTATTGCACAGCACAGGGGTCAGTAAACAGTAACACAGAGTGCAGGGGTTAGTAATATGTAATGCACAGTGCAAAGGTCAGTAGCACAGAGTGCAGAGGTTAGTAGTATGTAAGGCACAGTGCAGAGGTCAGTAGTATGTAATGCACAGTGCAGAGGTCAGTAGTTAGTAACACAGAGTTCAAAGGTCAGTTGTATGTAATGAACATTTCAGGAGTCATTAGTCAGTAACACAGAGTGCAGAGGTCAGTTGTATGTAATGCACATTTCAGGAGTCTGTAGTCAGTAACACAGAGTGCAGGGGTCAGTATTATGTAATGCAGAGTGTGGGGGTCATTAGTCAGTAATGCAGATTGTCAGGAGTATGTAATGCAGAGTGCAGAGGTCATGAGAAAGTATCACAGAGAGAAGGGGTCACCCCCTCCGTCTGTAAAATATTCTCATACCTCAGATGCAGTAACACCCAGCAGAGTGAGATAAGTACACACAGGTCCTCAGGTGTGTAATATAACGCATATGAGCTGAGGAGGCTCCTGGGGTGTCCTTTGGCTTTGCATTACTTTTATCTGACATCCAAGAGGTGGTGGGCAGAGTCAGGAGCTGGCAGTATGGTGGGGCTGCAATCAACCAGTTGCTGATGACTGTTATACAGAGATCCCGCTGATTACGCCTTTATCCTTTCAGAAGGACAGCGTTAGGTGAGGGCTAGGTAAGATTGCATAAGGCCTTTTAGGCCTGGCCAAGAGTTCCCCGAGTGA
Source organism: Glandirana rugosa (assembly GCA_018402905.1). Taxonomy (NCBI): domain Eukaryota; kingdom Metazoa; phylum Chordata; class Amphibia; order Anura; family Ranidae; genus Glandirana; species Glandirana rugosa. The sequence goes on along the minus strand of BLSH010071085.1, from coordinate 739,298 downwards.
GGCTGCTTCCCTGGAGGGTCTCGAGAGAGGTGTACCTAAGGAGGAAGTGATTACAGAGAGCACAGTCCTGTGAGTACTAATGACCCCTGCTGGAAGGTATTAGAGGGGAATGGCTGCTAAAGGTGCTGCATATGCTTTCACGTGACTACTGTGAACCATCCACTAAATGTGATTGACTGTGTAATGTCAAATGACTCTGGATTATATGTCGATGTGATGTGACTGTTATGCCATTCCCTAAATTCCATCAGTAAAGTGCAGCAAATCTACTCTTATGTGTGCACTAGGGTTGCCACATCATCCCTTTAATCTGGGACACATATGAATTACACAGGTTCTGTGGCTGATTAAGGAGGTAATTAAACTCACTTGGTGCCTCATCTGCATTCAATTGGCCTCAGAACAACCTGTGTAATTCATATGTGTCCTGGATTAAAGGGATGATGTGGCAACCCTAGTGTGGACATTCCTGCTTTGGGATATAAAGGTCAACGGTAGAGTTGCCACCCCATCCCTTTAAAACCGAACACATATGAATTACACAGGTCCTGTGGCTAATTAAGGTGGTAATTAAACTCACTTGGTGCCTCATCTGCATTCAATTAGCCTCAGAACTTGTGTAATTAATAGGTGTTCGGGTATAAAGGGATGAGGTGGCAACCCTAGTCAATGGCTGGGAATGTCGTAAGGAGGCATCTGGCATGGAGTGGGGCACAAGATGGCGGAGAGTACGGTAACCCTTCTCTTGTTTCGGTATGAATGCACACATGGGCGTCCGCAGATAGGGGGCAAGGGGGGGCAATTGCCCCCCCCCCCTGGAATCAGGGATCGGATCGGGGGTTGCCCACTAAGTCCTTATCCTCTTGGGCTATGTATGAAGTCTCTGATCGTCTTGTGTGCCATGTCCACAGTCTCAGACCATCTCCTGTAGTATGTCTGCAGTGTCTGATCATCTCCTGTAGTATGTCTGCAGTGTCTGATCATCTCCTGTAGTATGTCTGCAGTCTCTGACCATCTCCTGTAGTATGTCTGCAGTCTCTGACCATCTCCTGTAGTATGTCTGCAGTGTCTGATCATCTCCTGTAGTATGTCCGCAGTCTCTGACTGTCTCTTGTACTATGTCCGCAGTGTCTGACCGTCTCCTGTACTATGTCTGCAGTCTCTGACCATCTCCTGTACTATGTCTGCAGTCTCTGACCATCTCCTGTACTATGTCTGCAGTCTCTGACCATCTCCTGTACTATGTCTACAGTCTCTAACCATCTCCTGTACTTTCTCTGCAGTCTCTGACCGTGATAATGTCAAAAAGCGGCATATCATGGGTGACCTTAAAATGATGCCCCCCCCTGAAAAAATTTCTGCGGACGCCCATGAATGCACAGTAGTGCTTCCTTTTACTTTTACTAACCACAATCAAAGTGAGCTGACAAATAGCTATATACCCCATCTCTCACCATGCGGGTATTTACTGTTCCTCTGTCATGCTGCTGAAAAACTCTTGATCTACTAAAACAAGTGAAATCATGTTTAACAGAGGAGCTGATCAAATCTTTAAAGTCTATGTAAACCCTCACCTTGTAAAACTATCCATTCCATTTAAAATAGAAATGAAAGGCAAAACATTTGTGTATGAATATAAAAAAATATATTATAAATACATTTTTTCCTTTTTTTTTTTTTTAGGTGATGCCATTCCCTCTAAACAACGTATGTAGCCAATAACAGAGAGCTGGGGAAGGAGAAACAGCAGTACACTGAGCTTCCCAGTGAATGGCTGTGCAGAGAGGACGTGTAAACAGAAGTCGGATCATTGGAGGAGAGCAGGCTAGAGAACTACCCACACTGTGCTCTCCTGCTTAGTGTGGTCAGTTTTTAATAGGAAAGCAAGGATACTGGCAGGATTACCAGATAGTTGCATAAAAGAAGCAATACAAGGAGAACAGGAGACTTTCATACAAGTAACATGATACAGCAGGCACATGTCAGTGTAGCACCCTCTTAGGTAGGTGTTAAAGAGAGAGCATAGTTTTGGGTTTCTCTGCATACCAGGGAGACCGTTAGGTAAATTTAGGTGTTCTCTGTTCTAGGAGGGGGAACTTCTGCTTAGAGGGTAAGCATGCAGATTGGTCCTCAATTTATTTTTTGGGCAGGGGGGTTTGCTGACACAAAATGCTTATACATCTGGGAGGGGCGCAATTTGCCATGTTCACCCTGGGCTCTAGATCAGTGGTCTCCAAACTGCAGCCCAGGGGCCAGATGCGGCCCTTTTCTTGCAGTTATCCGGCCCTTGGGGCACTATTTCACCCACTGATGGGGCATAATTCCCCTCACTGACACCAGTGAAGGGGCACAATTTCTCCCAATGACACCAACAATGGGGCCAAATGACTCCAATAATAGGACACAATTCTTCCCACTTACAACCAAAGGTGGGGCATTGGTTTTGTTTTTCCCACTGATGTCAGCACCTTTTCTACCCCATTGGCCACGGTCCGACCCCCCTAAGGTCTGAAGGACAGTAAACTGGCCCTTTGTTTAGAAAGTTTGGAGACCTCTGCTTTAGATGACCTTGTTGTCCTGGCACTGAGGACAAACAACACCCATATGTGGTATTGCTGCGATCGTCAGGAGCAGGAGAATTTATTTTGGGTTGTTCTTCGCTGATGGGTCAAGATAATAGCAAGAAAAAAACAGCTACATTTTCAAAACATTTTTTTTTACTATTATGAGCCAGTTTTTCTTAGATAAAGAAAAAAACAGTATTACCATTTACCACCAAGTGCAATTCCCATTTGTCCTGGGAGAAAACACGGTATAATCCACGTGGATGCACACAGTAGTTGTGATGATGTGTACGGTTTTACTAACACATGGCAAAGTTGCAAAATTGTGTTCAGGCATTGGGATCAGTGTTACATTGGTCATGGAGGGGTTAGCAGTAAATCGTGTCTCATGTTAATTCTTAGCTCCTAGATTATCTTGTCAGACACACAGCCGGCCACAGCTGTTTGCATGACTTCTGGAGCTCTTTGAGCGATTGTCTTCAAAACGTTCTCCCTTCGGGGATGGATAATGAACTCGTGAGAACCTTCAGGGCCCCGGTGTAAGAAATTATGAAGAGCCCCCTGACCCCTAGCCAGGGCCCTTCCCTCTTCCCACTGATCCTGGGGCCCTTTACTCCTATTGGGGGTCCCTTTATTAAGGTCCCGCAGCGGGACCCTTTCACAAGTTCTGCAGCGGCCCCCTTACTGCCATCTTCGGGCCTCCCCATGGTGGTGAAATGCCAGGTAGGGTTGCCACACCATCCCTTTAATCCAGGACACATATTAATTACACAGGTTGTTCTGTGGCTAATTAAAGTGGTAATTAAGCTCACTTGGTGCCTCATCTGCATTCATTTAGCCTCAGAACAACCTGTGGAATTCATATGTGTCCTGGATTAAAGGGATGAGGTGGCAACCCTAATGCCAGGGCCCGGTCGCAATTGCAACCCTGATAGTTCCCTCACTGGTGTCAGTAGTTTTTAATTTTAATTTTATTTTTTTACCATTTCATATTATTTCTTTAACAATTTTATTTTTACAATTTTTGGAGCTCTGTTGGGGGGCTTTGATAAGATATCAGGGGTCTAAACAAACCTCAGCCCTCAATTTCCATCTGTGTAGCCTCTGCACAGAATGAATGGACAGGAATAGCTGTGCACTGAGCCTCCCATTCAGAAATGGAAGTATAGTAACAAAACAGTTTACTATGCTTCAGTTATGAATGAACCAATTGGTACCAATCACTGACTCTGTCCATTCAGAAAAGGAAGGAGCCGGTAAATGACAAATTTAGCGACCCGTTCCCATCTCTCCATTAGGGTTGCCACCACATCCCTTTAAGGCTGGGTTCACACTAGTCCGATTCTCGGACCGACATGAAGAGCACAAGTTGCATTACGTCACAAAAACAATGATTCCCTATGAGAGCCGTCTTAACTGATCCGACTTGTGTTTTTCAAAGTCGGAACGGAGCAGATTTAATAAAATATTTTAAAAAGCTGTGTGGTTTTTTGTGTACATATTTCACTCCAGGTAAATGGGTAGGGGTACAATGTACCCCATACTCATTTACATAGGGTGGGGGGCCGGCATCTGGGGGCCCCCTTGTTAAAGGGGGCTTCCAGATTCCGATGAGTCCCCGCCCGCAGACCCCGACAACCACCGGCCAAGGTTGTCGGGAAGAGGCCCTTGTCCTCATCAACATGGGGACAAGGTGCTTTGGGGTGGGGGGCGCAGAGCCCCCCCTGCCCCAAAGCACCCATACTCCCCATGTTGAGGGCACGCGGCCTGGTATGGTCCAGGAGGGAGGGGGCCGCTCTCTCGTCCCCACCCCCTTTCCTGGCCTGCCGGGTTGCGTGCCCGGATAAGGGTCTGGTATGGATTTAGGGGGGACCCCACGCTGTTTTTTTTCGGCATGGGGTTCCCCTTAAAATCCGTACCAGACCAAAGGGCCTGGTATGCTCCTGGAGGGGGACTCCATGCTAGTTTTTTTTTTTAAATTTGGCGTGGAGTTCCCCTTCATGATCCCCAGAGCACAAAGTGCCTGGCTTTGTCGGGATCAAAGTCGGATCCTTGTTCACAGACAAACGGTCCGACTTTGACCCTATGTAGGACCGCAAATCGTACAGCAAAGTAGGATCAAAGTGGGGCTGTTTTTTTGTCGGATAGTGTGAACCCAGCCTTAGTGCCTTCTCTGCATTCAGTTAGCCTCAGAACCTGTGTAATTCATATGTTTTCGGGTTTAAAGGGATGAGGTGGCAACCCTACTATCCATCATGAAACATCTTCTACAGCAGCTGGCAGGAGAGAGGAGGGGGGTAAGACAGCAGCTCTGTGGGGGGGACAGGGACACTGGGAACAGCAGAAGACAAGTAACCTGGATAGGAGGGGCGGCGGGGGCAGCATATAGAGGAACCAATCTCCTCCATTAGGAGGAAAATAGAGGAGATTGGTTCCTCTAAATGCCGCCCATGCCATCCCTCCTATCCAGGTGTACAAGGGAGGCACACAGGCCCCTTGGAGCATGGGGCCCGGTTGCAATTGCAACCCCTGCAACCCCTACCGTTACGCCCCTGGAACTCGTTTTGAATGGACAATCTAGCCTTAGGGTTGCCACATCATCCCTTTAATCCAGGACACATATGAATTACACAGGTTGTTCTGAGGCTAATTTAATGCAGATAAGGCACCAAGTGAGTTTAATTACCACCTTTCCTTGGTTAGAGGAGATAAAAGGAGGATTACCTCCTCTAACCAAGGAGATATACGACGGGGGCGGCGGGGAGGATAGGTCCAATGAACAGAAGACGACAAGGGTCACAGGG
>BLSH010071085.1:709574-724256 GCA_018402905.1 Glandirana rugosa | reverse complement strand
TAAGAGACAGGTGTACAGAATGAGGAGGTGTGGAATAGGGAATGTACAGCGCAGTGTACAGAATGAGGAGGAGTGGAATAGGGAATGTACAGTGCAGTGTACAGAATGAGGAGGAGTGGAATAGGGAATGTACAGTGCAGTGTACAGAACGAGGAGGTGTGGAACAGGGAATGTACAGTGCAGTGTACAGAATGAGGTTGTGTGGAACAGGGAATGTACAGTGCAGTGTACAGAATGAGGAGGTGTAGAAGAGGGAATGTACAGCGCAGTGTACAGAATGAGGAGGTGTGGAATAGGGAATGTACAGTGCAGTGTACAGAATGAGGAGGTGTGGAATAGAGAATGTACAGTGCAGTGTATAGAACGAGGAGGTGTGGAATAGGGAATGTACAGTGCAGTGTACAGAATGAGGAGGTGTAGAAGAGGGAATGTACAGCGCAGTGTACAGAATGAGGAGGTGTGGAATAGGGAATGTACAGTGCAGTGCACAGAAGGAGGCAATGTGGAATATGCAGTGTACAGCATAGCACACAGAATGAGGCGGTATGAAAAAGAGAATAAAAACAGTGTTAAAATAAAAACCTATTTTTTTGTCCTATGAGATGCATGGAAAGTTTATTTAAAATGAACAGGTTACCTAACCCAACAGGCTCCAGCACATACAAATGTGTTAAAACCTGCATATTGTTTGTTAATAAGCTCTTACTGCTAAATACATTTTTCTGCATACATTTTTTGCACCCCCAAATCACAACATTTATTATGTCAGGCAGACTTATGTTGGATATACACAGATAGATTATTTGTTTTCAGCCCGCAATAATCTAATGGATTCCTCCATCCACATCATACATGTAGCACTGCCCCCATAGGAGCTGCTTGGATATTTGTACCCCAGTCTTCCACTGATTAGTCCACAGCCAGTTACACGATATTTTCACACAGCCAGGTGCACACACTCTTCCACTCGTCTCCAATGACCAGTCTAGGGGATGTGTTTTTATGTTTTATTTGGACAACTTGGACAGGAGAAGGGAATTAGTGGGATACTCCAAACTAACTCTCTCTCTGTAGAACCATGGAGCTGATTATCTGCTGAACCGTCTGTATGGAGGAAGAAGTCCCTCTGTAGCAGAAGAAACTCAGTGAACTTTATATCTTCAAAACACTATCCAGTGTCCCCTTTAGCTCACACACATGGGCGTCCGCCGATAGGGGCAAAGGGGGGCAATTGCCCCCCCCTGGAATCAGGGATCGGATCGGGGATTGCCCACTAGGTCCTTATCGTCTTGGGCTATGTATGAAGTCTCTGATCGTCTCGTGTGCCATGTCCACAGTCTCAGACCATCTCCTGTACCATGTCTGCAGTGTCTGACCATCTCCTGTACTATGTCTGCAGTCTCTGACCATCTCCTGTACCATGTCTGCAGTCTCTGACCGTCTCCTGTACTATGTCTGCAGTCTCTGACTAACTCCTGTACTACTCTGCAGTTTATGACCATCTCCTGTACTATGTCTGCAGTCTCTGACCATCTCCTGTACTTTCTCTGCAGTCTCTGACCGTGACAATGTGATAATGTCAAAAAGTGGCATAGCATGGGTGACCTTAAAATGATGCCCCCCCTGAAAAAATTTCTGCGGACGCCCAGTATGCTGACTTCTAGGACCAAGAGGGGGGATCTCAGCAACACTCAGTCTCAGGGATCCCTCAGGGTCTGTACTCAGAAAATGTCCAGGGACAGCTGGTAGCCTCCTTCCAACTTCCAAGTGACACTTTATACCAGTGACATCAGACCAGATCCATAGACTTCCTCCCTCAGTCGGCTTGCACAGGAACCCTGGGTTGTAGCTTCAAGGTTTCAGGCCCTCAGGTCACTCACCTGAGGCCGCATGGCAGCCTTTGCTGGGGAGAGGCAGCAGCCTCCTCCCCACCTGAACCTCTCTCCTTAGAGGTGGGCTGGACAGGAACCCCAAGCCCATGTGCCTCTCTGATATAAATACAGTCACCGAGCATTCCCTTGGGCACATCTAGGGTTGCCACCTTTTCTTCACGTCAAACCTGATCACTTTAGCGGGACACATCTGAATCCACAGAGTTCCCCTTTTACAACTGAACTCGCAGGGAGACTCAGCAGGCTCTGATGTAAGGGAGAACTCTGGGGACTCTAACATAAGGGGTGCTCTGGGAGCCGTGATTTAAGGGGGTAACACTAAGAACTCTGATGTATGGAGAGGACTCACTGTGGCCTCTGGTGTAAAGGGAAACTTTGATGTAAGGGGTGCTCTGAGAACCCTGATTTACCTTAGTGTACTTACTCAGAGGCAGGAGAGAGAAGAGGGCAGACTTCAGTCACAGACAGGGATGGCCGGTGAGCTCACTCACCCTTTGGCAGTTAGCACCTCTCATCCAGATGTATCTGAGGTTGTCTTGACTTCAGCCTCCACTCTCCTTTTCTGAGGCACAGCACTGGGGATTGGAGTGTGGGTAGGAGCGAGAGGAAGAGGAGTAGGTCGATCCCTCTCCCGCGTGTGTGTGTGTGTGGGAGGGGGGGGGGGATATTAGTGCTGGCTTTGGGCAATGTGAAAGAGAGTGTAACAGACACTCTTCACTTATGCAACTGGGAAGCCATAGTCTGGTCTGAATAATGTGTCCGGGTTTCAGCAGGTCTGAAACCCGGACACATGATTCCAAACCCAAACTGTCTGGGTGAATCCTGGACAGGTGGCAACCCTAGGCACATCCCCTTCTAATTGGTCAGGGCTGTATTTGCATCCATGCTCTCACCTGCTAGGTTTCCTCCCACTGTCTAATATGCCTTCTTGCTATTGGATCAGTGTGAACATCAAGACAGCATGAGCAGCACCAGAGCACACCGAGCAGACCTCACTAATCAATCACTGCTCTCTGTTTAGCAGACAGCGCCTATATTTTCCTGTCTGCTTCTCTGTTAACCCCTTCCGGACTGCCCACCGTGGATATACGTCACTTCTTTGACTTTAACCCCTTCCTTACTGGGCACTTAAACCCCCCTCCTGCCCAGACCAATTTTTGTCTTTCAGCGCTGTCGCATTTTGAATGACCATTGCGCGGTCGCGGGACGTTGTACCCAAATAAAATTTGCGTCCTTTTTTTTCCCACAAATAGAGCTTTCTTTTGGTGGTATTTGATCACCTCTGCGTCATTTCTGATCGCCGCTATAAACAAAAAATGAGCGACAATTTTTCAAAAAAGAACAATATTTTTAACTTTTTGCTAAAGTACAAATCCATTAAAAAAAATAATTCATCAGTTTTGGCCGATATAAATATTCTTCTACATATTTTTGGTAAAAAAAAAAAAATCGCAATCGGCGTATATTGATTGGTTTGCACAAAAGTTATCGCATCTACAAATTATGGGAATTGATTAATGGCTTCTTTATTATTGTTTTTTTTTTACTAGTAATGGCGGCAATCTGCGATTTTTAGCAGGACTGCGATATTGCAGCAGAAATGTCGGACATTTTTTACACATTTTTGGGACCTTTATACAGCGATCAGAAATTTAAATATCCACTGATTACTGTGTAAATGTCATTGGCAGTGAAGGGGTTAACCTGCAGGGGGCAGTGAAGGGGTTAACAGTGTTCCCTGGGTGTGTTCTAACTGTGGGGGGGCAGGGCTGGCCGGGACATAACAGATCTAACTGATCCCAGTGACAGGGATCAGTAGATCTGCTATGTCCCCTTCAACAGAACGGAGAACCGCTGTGTTTACATCGGCGGTTCCCCGTTCCGCAGCTCTGTTAGGCGATCATGGGTCTCGAGTGGACATCGAGTCCGCCCGACCCACGGGCACGCTCGCCCAGTGGGCGCGCCGGGAGCGTGCACAGGGGACGACGTCCATGTACGTCGTCCCGGCATTTCAGATCCGCGCTGGAGCTGTACTTCGGCAATAGCGTGGATCTGGAGGGGTTAAATACCGTTGTTATGGCAGCAGATAGCTGCTTTTATCCAAGGCCGGCGATCCTCTTTCACATAAAAGTGGTCTCAGCCGCGGATTTGCCACGAGATCACTTTTATGGGTGACAGGAGAGGTGCCCCCCTCCCACCGTTTCCGGAGCCTTTTGCATTGGCGGAAACAATCCCATCCCTGGGGTGGATGGGCAGGAAGTCGCTTGAGGGCATGATGGCCCCCACTCGACTCTATGCCCTTGTAGGACCAGAGCGACATCAAACGTGACTTCCGCCCTCCGGCCTTAAAGGGACACATTTTTTTTTCTTATTGCTTTTAAGTGTAAATCTGAGACCTGAGGTCTTTTTGACCACAGATCTCACATTAAAGAGGCCCTGTCCTGCTTTTTTTCTATTACAGGGGATGTTTACATTTCTTGTAATAGGAATAAAAGTGATCCAAAACAAATTTTTTAAAGGGACAGTGTAAAAATAAAAAGTAAAATAAATAAGGAAAAAAAAAATGTAAAGCGCCCCATCCCCCCAAGCTCACGCGCAAAAGCGAACGCATACGCAAGTCGCGCCCGCATATGTAAACGGTGTTCAAACCACACATGTGAGGTATCGCCACGATCGTTAGAGCGAGAGCAAAATTTCTAGCACTAGACGTCCTCCCATTTGGCTCGTGCTGGGCGCGCTCCCGCGGGCGCGAGCGGCGCACGCACGTGCCGCCGCACACTGCGGAGCGTGCCCGCGGGTTGGGCTGACCCGATGTCCGCCGGAGATCCGCGATCTCCTTCCAGAGAGCTGTTTACATTGGCGGTTCCCCGTTCTGTGAAGGGGTGCATGACAGATCTACTGATCCCTGTCACTGGGATCAGTTAGATCTGTCATGCCCCTGCCAACCCCGCCCCCTCACAGTTAGAACACGCCCAGGGAACATAGTTAACCCCTTCACTGCCCCCTGCAGGTTAACCCCTTCACTGCCAATGACATTTATACAGTAATCAGTGGATATTTACATTTCTGATCGCTGTATAAATGTCATTGGTCCCAAAAAAGTGTCAAAAACGTCCGACATGTCCGCCGTCGCAGTCCCGATAAAAATCACAGATCACCGCCATTACTAGTAAAAAAATAAAAATAAATAAAAACGCCATAAACCAATGTCCATAGTTTGTAAACGCTATAACATTTGTGCAACCCAATCAATATACGCCGATTTCTATTTTTTTTACCAAAAATATGTAGAAGAATATATATCGGCCTAAACTGATGAATACATTTTTTTTTTTGGATATTTATTATAGCAAAAAGTAAAAAATATTGTTCTTTTTTGCAAAATTGTCGCTCATTTTTTGCTTATAGCGGCGATAAGAAATGACACAGAGGCGATCAAATACCACCAAAAGAAAGCTCTATTTGCGGGAAAAAAAGGACGCCAATTTTGTTTGGGTACAAAGTTGCATGACCGCGCAATTGTCATTCAAAGAGTGACAGCACAGAAAATTGGTCCGGGCAGGAGGGGGGTTTAAGTGCCCAGTAAGGAAGTGGTTAATTACCACCTTAATCAGCCACAGAACCTGTGTAGTTGATATGTGTCCTGGATTAAAGGGATGATGTGGCAACCCTAGTTCTAAGTAATTTTATAGCAAAAAATACTGATTTTAACTTGTAAACAACAAATGTCAGAAATAGGCCTGGTCCTTAAGGCTGGATTCACACCAGTACGGTGCGAATTCCAGCCTGTCTGCTGCCGGGAAGGGGCGGAGCCACCGTTCAGCGACTCCTGTCGTTCCCACAGCGCAGCAGCTGCGGGGGGAGAGATGGGGAGGGGCCACGAGCAGGGAAAATATCCCCGTCCGTGTTAGATGCGCTCCCACTGGACTCAACGGGCTGGGAATTTGCACCGCATTGCACAAAAAACACACACGTTTTTTGTGCAATACGGAGTGCAAATGCACCGCACATATGTCAACCGGACACATTGAAAACAATGTGTTTTCAAGTGTCCTGCGAATTGGATGCGGTTTAAGCCGCATCCAATTCGCATAGGTGTGAACCCAGCCTGAGTGGGTAGAAAAGTCAAAAGCTATATACACTCTCCGCTATAGCAGTCACCTGTCAGAATACAAAAACATGATTGGATGCAGCTGCTGTTCAGCCAATCATTTTCCACCTGGCTCCTTCTTCTAACAGAAGGATGGCGGGCGACAGGGCCATCCATGTAGCAAATTTTGGTCAGTTCTTTATGACGCAGCCAGAATCTGTACAGTGTGAACTCAGCTTTACATTCCCAATGTGCAGGTGAAGGATCTGGTTAAATTCTGATGATTTAGTCATAATAGGCATGAGGAAACAGAAGCAAAATTCCTTTACCATAGTAATAACAAATATCCGTTCTTTTTTAAATACTGTATTTTATAACTAATCCAAAATGAAATTTAATTCTGTGATTTGTCCCTTTTATGAAGGCACTTAAATGATGTTTCTGGCACAAAGCAGTTTAACCACTTCAGCCCCGGAAGGATTTCCAGCTTTAGGACCGGAGCCCTTTTTGCGATTCGGCACTGCGTCGCTTTTACTGAAAATTGCGTGGTCGTGCGACGTTGTACCCAAACAAAATTTGCGTCCTTTTTTTCCCACAAACAGAGCTTTCTTTTGGTGGTATTTGATCACCTCTGCGTCATTTCTGATTGCCGCTATAAACAAAAGAAGAGCAACAATTTTGCAAAAAAACACAAATTTCTTACTTTTTGCTAGAATACAAATAAAAAAAAAATATATAAAAAAACATTTTTTTCACCGTTTTTGGCCGATTTATATTCTTCCTCATATTTGCGATAAAAAAAATCGCAATCGGCGTTTATTGATTGGTTTGCGCAAAAGTGGTCGCGTTTACGGATGATGAGAATTCATTTTTGGGGTTTTTTTTTTTATACTAGTAATGGCGGCAATCTGCGATTTTTAGCGGTACTGCGATATTTCAGCGGACATGTCGGACCATTTTGACACTTTTTTGGGACCATTGGCATTTATACAGCGATCAGTGCTATAAAAATGCACTGATTACTGTGTAAATGCCATTGGCAGTGAAGGGGTTAACCTGCAGGGGGCGCTCTAAGGGTTAACTATGTTCCCTGGGCGTGTTCTAACTGTAGGGGGACTGCACTATCTGGGGAAGGGAAGTGGTCACAGCCTTCGTATACAGGAAGGCTGTGATCACAGCCCTTCCCCCTTCACACAGAGCGGAGGTCCGTGTTTACATACACGGACCTCCGTTCCTCCGCTCGGGGGGGCCATCGCGGGTAGCCGGCGGCAATTGAAGCCGCCGCACCCGCTCCCTGGCCCTCCCCGAACACAGTGAGCGCGCGGGCGCGCGCGCTCACTAAGCTCGATCCCGCAGCCGCTGTCGTATGATGGCATTTTGCGGGAACGAACCACTTTGCCGCCGTCAAATGCCGATCGGCGGTCGGCAAGTGGTTAAAGTGTTACTAAACCCAGCCATATAAAAACAATTCATTCGCCCCCACAGTGCACAGAGCTTCTAAGTCTTCTTTTTATATCAAAATACTGCTGCTATATACTTTTTTCATGTGTATGTTGCAGTCAGGTGATAAAGCTGCAAGGAGCCAGGGCTTCCACAGTGTTCATATAGGAGGAGATTTCACACTCTGAAGATGAAACTTTGCATCATTGACCCTTCACCCACAATCCGGCCAGAGCTGATTGGTGCTTTGCCAATGACATGCTCAGTTCACAAATAAACAATCACTGCCTCTAGAAATGCACTGCAGTCTGTGTCCATGTGAAACAGAAAGATCAAACAGAGCATGTGTAACCTTTCCACCCTGCCTGCATGTAGTATAGTATAGTCCAGGGATATGCAATTAGAGGACCTCCAGATTTTGCAGAACTACAAGTCCCATGAGGCATAGCAAGACTCTGACAGCCACAAGCATGACACCCAGAGGCAGAGGCATGATGGGATTTGTAGTTTTGCAACAGCTGGAGGTCTGCTATTTGCATATCCCTGGTGTAGTCTAATATAGTAGACATGGCAAGAAGGAAGTATCTGGCCATACAAGATCAAACAGCCTTTGTGCACAATAGAGAGGATGAACCCCTTAAAGTGGTTGTCAACTCTGGACAACCACTTTAAACTACAGGTAAGCCTATAATAATTCTTACCTGTAGGTCCCAGGAATATCTCCTAAGCTTGCACAGTTTAGGAGATATTCCCTGTATCTGCACGTGCCGACGTCATTGGCACATGCACACTGAAAAAACGGGCAACTCTGTGCCGTTTCTAGGGGGCCGTGCCGTTACCGACGGCACGTCGTCGCGACTCTGGCCAATCACAGCACCGGAGCTGCGAACCCGGAAGTAACTTCAGGTGGAAGATGTCGGCCTTGTACCCGGAGTGCCGACTCCGATACAGGGCTTCGTTCTAAGGTAAGTATTTCATAATGAGCTAGTTTGCGATTAGGGTTTACACGGATCTGATTTCCTGCCCTGCCGGGCAGGGGGGTGCTATGCAACAGAGCTGGGCAAAGCCTCGCACACACGCTTGGATTTTCGGACGACAGTTTTTTGTTGGATGCTCATCTCATGTCGAGAGTGAAGAGCGTACTAAGAATACGAAAATTCTCGTACGACCGAATTCAGCCTCAGTAGTGATGTAATGTGTTGAATGGCTTTGTATATATTTATTCATTTCTGAGCATGCGCAGTCTTGCACTTATGATTTTTTTCCCAAAGAAAACCTTACCAACTAATTGAAAATCGGACGTTGAGTTCACGTACGACAAAACATTTATAGTCTGCACAGCCAGCTTTAGACCCCTTTCACACTGAGGTGCTTTACAGGCGCTATTTAGCTAAAAATAGCGCCTGTATAGCGCCTCAAAAATCCCTCCCCATCCACCCCAATGTGAAAGCCGGAGTGCTTTCACACTGGGGCGGTGCGCTTGCAGGATGTTACAAAAAGTCCTACAAGCCGCATCTTTGGGGCGGTGCGGTGAGTGGTTGACACACCGCCCCTGCCATTGAAAACAATGGGCAGCGCTTCCAAAGCGGCTGCACACCACCTTGGTAGCGCGGCGCACCGACACTTTTAACCCCGTTTTAACCCCTTGCAGGGGGTTAAAAGCGTCGCACAACCGCCTGCATAGCGGCGCTGTAGCGCCGCTGTAACAGCGCTAAATCCCCGCTGAAACTAGCGGGGATTTACTGCTAACCTCCTGCCCGCCCCAGTGTGAAAGGGGTCTTAGTCGCCTGAAAAATCAAAATCGGCTCTCGAAAGGAGCGTACTAATGATCACAAAATTGGAAGTCGTACAAAAATCCCCGTCCGAAATTCGCATCATGGCTTTAATCTCAAGACTGGATAGACAGAAATACAAATCCTTTGGCAGGTTTTTACGATTTAATTTCTGTGCCCAGAGTTAATGATTATTCCCGCTGCTTACAAGCTCATGTCAAGTGGCGTGATATAAAAGCAGAACAGAACTCATGCATTATTAAAACGTTGCCATGTGATTTTTGCTGGACTAGAAGCAGCTGCCCCAATTTCTGCACAGAGAGGTATGAATCAGAGTTATATATAAAGACCAATGAAAAAAAAGACTAGAGATGACATCACTGGTTGCTATGAGATGCTGGATCTCGAAGGTTTTGCTGATTTCTGCCCATGCTTTAAGAAGGAGGTAGACTTTTTAAAATATTTCCAAGAAATACATGTCAAGCTGTTGCAAAATCCATGGTATTAGTGGTTTTTAAATTTTTATTATTTTTTAAATTATTTCTTACAATGTTAATTTTTTAAATTATTTTTTCAGATTTTTTTTTTTTCCAATTTTTTTTTAGAAGCCCATTGCAGGCTTTGGTGGAATATCAAGGGTTTAAACTTTAAACAGACCCCTGATGTTTCACTTTTGAGACAGAGAAAGGCCCCTTTCTCTGCAGCCCCAGCTGCAATGGACAGTGAATGAATGGGAAGTGCTCTGTGCAGAGCGGCTTCCTGTTCATTCACAAACGGAATCATAGTAAACAGTTTAAGTTTAAGAATGAAAACACGAGTGATTGGTACAGATCACTCACTGTGCTCATTCAGAAAAGGAAGGGACCGGTAATTGAAATATTTACTGGCCCCTTCCCCCCACTCTCCACCCTGAATCTTCCCCTGCAGCAGCCAGCGAGAGAGGAGAGGAGGGAAGCTAGCAGCACTGCAGGGAGCTGACAGCGGGTGCCAGGAAGCAGGGGGAATCGGCACCCAGGCACACCCAGCACACCCTGTGAGCACGCCTATGTTGATATATGTCTTGGCTAACTTCCTTCCAAAAATGGTATTAGGCTGTTATCATGACCCATGGCTCGTATAATCCAAAAGGAGAAGTTCTGTGTGCTTAGTCAGGGTTAGTAACTCAAAGAAGTGAAGCAAGAGGATCAGCGTGACAGCCAGGGAACATCCTTTTACAAAATGAGGAAATGTTAGTAGGAGAAAATCATGCGTCAAGATGATTGGTAGATCCGGTGATAAAAGAAGCCAGATTTATATGCAAAGCTCCAAACAGTCAGGCTTGAACCCACCTCCAGTAGCTGCATGTAGGTGGGGTACAGAGTAGCGCGGCGCCGATAATTCACACAGTTCGGCTCCATTTACACGGGACGCTGTTCCAACCTCCCCTGAACGTTTTATCTTGATAGCTAGAAACCGGAATCTAAACCATCCATTTTGCCACGTTTTGCATGGCGCGTTTTGCCATGTTCGCTTCCAGAAGCGTTTTTGAAAAAAAAAAACATTTGGGGAATGCCTGTAAACAAAACGCTCCTTGACGCGAGTTACCACGTTTAGGCGCGTTTACAAGTTGTTTGGCATTTCAAATGCCCCTGAACTGGCGTCTGAACCCATTTCTTTGCGTTCCAAAAAAAAGCCTCTAATCTCAACTGCCTTTAAACGACCTTAGCGGAGTTCCACCCAAAAGAGGAACTTCCGCTTTAAGTGAAGGTGACCCCCCGACATGCCACAATTGGCATGTCATTTTTTTGGGGGGGACCCTGTTTTCACAGGGTCGCAGGTCCACTTCCTCTCCTAGAGATGTGGCTCCAGAAGGAAGTTCACCCCCCTCTTTCTCGGCACTCTCCTTGGACACGTCACAGGTCCCAGAAGATACGCCAACCATTCAAAAGCCAAAGCCGGGTGCCCACACTTGTGATGCTGGCGCCACTGAGGGGAGGGGGAGAAGAGCGACAGGTGAGTGTCCGATTGTTAAAATTCAGCAGCTACACTTTTTGTAGCTGCTGACTTTTAACTGGGTGGAACTCCACTTTAAACGACCCTGTGTAAATGTACTGATAAGATAACATAGAGGAAAGTCCAGGGGCAGCTGAAAAAAATGCCCAAATGCCTCTAAACGTCCGTTTACCAGCAGCAGTGTAAATGAGGCCTGAGGCGCAATATAAAACTTGTATTGAAGTAATGCAGCAACAGTTTACAATAGACATGGTGGGACAGCTACCCAGCCAGGCACACTCACAGTTTCCAATAACACAAAGAAGTAGGTTCCAGCTGAACCGACTGCATCTGTTGAGAGGGCACAAAGTGCGGCCTGGTCGTCTCATGCCCAGTCAGGATGGTATCCAGAGAGATGTGACTCTACGCTTTGCCTCCTCATCAGGAACCTTTCCCTACCATTGGTACTGTCCCTAGCAGACAGGGTACTTTTCACTACTCTACCCACTCGTAAAGAGCATGCCAAACCCGGGGTTCAGGGTCTTAAATAGACTCTGCCACACTTAAGATGGCTGCCAGAGTCACATGGGCAGCCAGCATCCAATCGGATTGCTGCCCCAGTGACTCAGGAAACCATAGAGGAACCCTGTACCACATGACTTTCTCTCTCTCTGCATTGCCACTTCGGTTGAGCGCCACCTTCAGTAGAGACAGCAATCAAAATTGCATATAAGTTTACCTGTCTATAGATGAATATCCACCGATGGTTTTCATGGATGGTTATCTCTAATAATATTTTTTCCTTATGTGCTCAGTTTGAATTTCCCAGGTGTGTAGGAGTAATTATAAAATTCTAATTTAAAAAATATATTATTTTTTTATTCTGTAATAGAATGACCTATTTTATTCCAGTCTCCATTCTGGCTTTTCTAGAAGTAAATTCATACTATGTGGCCAAACGTTTGTGGACCATCACCATCTATATGAACTTGTTGGGCATCCCATCCCAAAATCATGGACATTGATATGGTGTTGTCCCCTTCCTTTGCTACATTGCCTGCTCTTCTTGAATGGCTTTCCATATGATTTTGGAGAGCGTTGGGGGAAATTTGGGCTCATTCAACCAAAAGAACATTTGTGAGGTCATGTACTGATTTGGAACGAGGAGACCTGGCTCACAACCAGGGCTGGTGCAAGGATTTTTGACACCCTAGACGAAACCTCATTTTGTCGCCACCCCCCTTGGCTCCACCCCTGACCCCACCCCCTTTTCACTGCCCAGCCTTATCAGCGCCAATGAATTGCAGCCTGATCAGCGCCAATCAAATACAGCTTCACCAGCGCCAATCAATACAACCTCACCTGTGCTGATCATATACAGCTTCACCTGTGCCCATCAAATACAGCTTAACCTGTGCCCATCAAATAAAGCTTCACCTGTGCCCATCAAATACAGCCTCACGGGGGGTGGGGGTATTTAGCAGATCAGTCACTATTTCTATACACATTTGCAAATGGCATGTGATAATACAATCTCATTATCTCAGTCAGACAGTGTCACTTTTTACATGAATCAATGCAGAGCAGCCAGTGACAGATCAACAGTGGCCAGGCGCCCCTAGGCGGCAGTGTGCCCTAGGCGGCCGCCTACTTCGCCTAGTGGTAGAGCCGTTCCTGCTCACAACTGACGTTCCAGCTCATCCCAAAGGTGTTCAGTAGGGTTGAGGTAAGGGCTTTGTGTTGTTCGCTCAAGGTCCTCCATACCAGGATGATCAAACCATGTCTTTATCCTCTGCTCTTCTTGAAAAGCTTTCCATATCATTTTGGAGTACGTCGGGGGAAATTTAGGCTCATTCAACTAAAAAAAAACATTTGTGAGATCTTCTAATGATATGGAATGAGGAGACGTGGCTCACAACTGAAGTTCCACTTCTTCCCAAAGGTGTTCAGTAGGGTTGAGGCCAGGACTCTGTGTAGGTCACCCAAGCTCCTCCATACCAAGCTGATCAATCCATGTCTTTATGGAGCTGGCCTTGTGCACAGGGGCACGGCCATACTGGAACAGATAAGGGCCTTCACCAAATTGTATCCCTAATGTTGGAAGTGCACAATTGTCTAAATTGTCTTTGTATTTTCTAATATTAACAGATCTGACACTGGAAATACCCCAACTCAATAATTTGGAGCAGCCTTTCTTAACCTTTTCAACACGGAGGAACCCTTGAAACAGTTCTCCGGTCTTGGGGAACCCCTGCTAAAAATGATAACTCTACAACTCATGACACATTAGTGGGATGGTCAGCGGGAAGAATGCTCCTTACACTTGTGGTCATTGGAAAAATTATCTTCTTACAGAGCTAAAAAAGCAATGGTGTCAGTGGGAACTTATCTGAGAGGCAGAACCCCTAGCAACCTCTGGAGGAACCCTAGGGTTCCACGGAACCCTGGTTGAGAATCACTGATTTGGAGGGTAGCCTGTATGTTTTTAGCTATATACTGTACATGTATGTATACATACTGTACATGTGAAGCAGTACTCACGCCTCTTAAGGCTGTCATGTGACAATGTAACAGGAGGGTAAAGCTGACTATATGCTAGTAGATTTACGAACGTTCCTAGGAAAAGTTTCATAAGTACCTACAGTGCTATGACTTGGTGAATATTGCTCGAAAGTTATGTTTCCTTTTAACAATCAATTTTGGGATAAATGTAGTTTTGCAAACAAAATCCACATTCATTGTTGGAAATGTGTTTGTTCAAGAAAAATTTCCTGCTCCTTGTTTTGGTTGAATAAGATTGTCAAATTGACCTCCACTAACGTTTTGAAAATTGAAAACAAGTGTTTCTGAAACTAGGGTTGTCAAGTTAAATTCCTCTAATGCAGGGCCAGCTATACCCACGTTTTTTACCTCCAAGGTATAGAAGTCGTTGCAGCGCTCTTCTATTCTTTATTCAGTCTACACAGAATACAAAGTAAAAGCATCAGTTTCCCAGGCATAGCACGTAAGAGTGTGGTATGCTTACTTTGTATCCTGTGTAGACTGAATTGGCCCCCGTTCACACCGGTGTGATTTGTCATGCAATTTGACGTTCCAGATCACATGGCAAGTCGCACTCTATTACCGGCAATGGAACCATTCAAATTGTGGCGACTCTGCCATGTTTAGTGTGGCCACACTTGCCCCCGGTTAAGTCAGATGTGTCCTATGTTTCATTCGTATGGTGTGAGAATGCACGATACGGACCCTTTGACTACGAAAATGAAACATAAGACACATCTGACTTATTTCTTATCTTCTCGCGACGTTGCTGAAGATATGGAACCTCCATTTTTTGCACCCATATCGACCGGGACGTAATCTCCTTAAATTGAACTGTTGGGATCAAAGTCTTTGTGAACAAAAGTTAAAAGTTTTGCAATCACCTCCAGTTAAACTGTTAGAATAAGTTGGTTTTGTTCCTCGTCCTTTAAAAAGAACTTGTTTGTGTAAAGGTTGTTACTTACACCTAAAACAA
>BLSH010071085.1:649031-664255 GCA_018402905.1 Glandirana rugosa | reverse complement strand
ACCCCCCCCCCCCCCCCCCCCAAGAGTGAGAGAGAGAGAGCTGTGCATGATGTCATAAGCCTAAGCTAATGACCAGACAAGAAAGTGGGCTGTATAAGGTATTTACTGGCAGAAAAAAATGTTTTACTTTCCAAAGTTAAAACAAGAAGGGGAGAAGATTTAATAGATGTTGAAAAAATGACTGAAAAGCCACTTTATGTATGTTATATTCTCCGACACTTTAAACGCTCCTACCTGTCATCAGTTTAGAGTTAACTATGAATAATTATTGCTCTCACTCCGGTGGCGCAATCAATCTTTTTGTTCATAGGCGCCCCTGATGCTTACACTTACTTTGGTATGTGCGTGTATGTGGGAGTGGTGGAGGATTCAAACATGGGGAGGGGGATTTTAAGTGCTTGGGTATAACTTTAATTTTTATTTTACACTTTTTTTTACTAAACTTATTTTTTGTTCTTTAGGGACAAATAGTCCCCATGTGATGCATATTTTGGTAACAGGTTCTCTTTAACCACCTCAATACCGGGCACTTTCACCCCCCTTCCTGCCCAGGCCATTTTTCAGCTTTCAGCGCTGTCACACTTTGAATAACAATTGCGCGGTCATGCAACACTGTACCCATGTGAAATTTTTATAATTTTCTTCACACAAATAGAGCTTTCTTTCTGTGGTATTTAATCACTGCTGGGATATTTACTTTTTTACTAAAAAAAAAAGAAAAAAAAAAAAAGACTGAAAATTTTGGAAAAAAAAAAGTTTTGGTCAGTAAATTTATTTTGTAAATAAGTAATTTTTCTCCTTCACTGATGTATGCTGATGAGGCAGCACTGATGGGCACTGATAGGCTGCACTGATGAGGCGGCACTTATGGGCACTGATTAGGTGGCACTGATGAGGAGGCACTAATATGCCGCACTTATGGGCACTAATAGGTGGCACTGGTGGGCATTGATGGGTGGCAATGGTGGGCACAGATGTGCGGCACAGATAGGCGGTACTGATGGGCATTGATTGGTGGCACTGATGGGCATTGATGGGTGGCATTGATGGGCAGCAGTGATGGGCATTGATGGGCAGCACTGATAGGTGTCACTAATAGTAAAATAGATGAAATACCGCGCTACCCAATAGATTTGTGAGCAGCCAGCACAATCAGCATTAACTTATACTGAACTCAAAACATATATCAAAAACGTGCAGCGCTTATCTACATAAACCTCAATACAACCACTAATTAAAGTGATAAGTGCATGAAATAATTAAACATAAATACATGAATATAAACCACAGGATGATATTACAACCACCCTGTAGCGTAAGCGGTGATAAATCTAGGGTTGATCCACCATTCGGGGACTATCTTAGTCCAAATAAATGTTAATTGTTAAATGTGTACAATCTTTGAAAAGTCCACAGACATTTGGACGTGGGCAATATGCAGAAATAATCCACCACCATGCAAGATGAAACCGCCACCAATTATGAATGAGGTACTCTTACCAGATGAGTCTGGTTGAATGCGCACAGATCAAATCGGGCACAGCCACCAAGAACATCCAACATCCACGGATTAGGGTAAAGTCAGGGAGCCAGATCATCCAGACACTTCAGAAGACCATACCCCAGATAGGGGGGAAGGATGAGGGAAGAAAGTTGACCTCCACTGCACTAGCAGATTTAAATGGACTTGTGCAGCAACAGTTTTTTTTCCTTTTAGGATAAAGATTTTACATAAATCTTAAAAGCTGATCATTGTAAGCACCCCTGCCAGTGGTAAATGGTTTTCCTCAACCCCCCAACTGACACTTTTGCTGCACAGATTGGTCTGGTAAAGGAATTTGAAAAACAACAGACTTCCTGGCAGGATCACCAGATGAAAAAAGCCTAAAAAAGAAAACAAATGCAGCCATCACATCTAATGATCGGTAAGTGGCAATATCCTAAATGTTTGTTTTTGGGTTTAATGCCGCTTTAACGAATGCTATAACACACGATCGTTATTTTCAGCCATGTGACTGCTATGTTCTCTTACTGCTGAAAATAACAGTCGTTATGGCAAATAACAAATAGTATAGTTTATGGTACTGAGCCTATAGAGTGTAAACTTTTCATGGCTTTATGGTGTGATAACGGTTAGGAAAGATGTATTTTGTCAAAGTATTAATTGCTAAAAAAATAAACATCCGTCCTGCTTGTCCTGAAATATGTATTCCATATGTTATTTGTTTATATACCTTCCATAAATCCATTGGCAGCCATAGCATAGTAAGTAATAAGGGAGTATTTTATAGCACAATGACCTTCAGTCTGTCCACTGTATATCTGGGAACATTCCATGCACTCAGTCTTCCCTGTGTTCCACAATCAGATCTAATTAACTACTTCAGCTCCCTGGGTGTACATAGTATGTCCAGAGTCTGAAGGGTTAAAAACAAGCCGGTGTCTACAGTAGCTTGCATCAGGCAGGTCCTGGCTTTACTGTAAAAGTGATCTGGGAGGCTGTTTAGCCACCTGATCACTTTTACAGTTTTGGCGGTGTGCCGCCGCTTCCCCTGGCGGCCTGCCCTTTGTGATAAAATGAAATTAAATTTAGGGCCGGTTCACACTGGAGCGGCGCGATGCGGCGCTCGAGGCGGTCTCAAGGCGGCTTGCGAGGAGACTTCTATCATAAAAGTCAATGCAAGCCGCCTGAGATCGCCCTGAAAATAGTGCAGGGACCGTTTTCTAAGGTGGAGCGAAGCAATTCGCTCCTATTAGAACGGTCCCATTTGCACAGCACTGAGGAGAATTGTCAGGCGACTCAAGTCGCCTGACAATTCGCCTAGATGTGAACGGGCCGCGAAGTCGCGCCGCATCGCGCCGCTCAAGTGTGAACCGGCCCTAAATGTTAAAAAGTGTAAACAAAATCCAAATTATAATAAAATTAATGAAAAAAAGTAAAAACAATCCCATCATCCTGCACACCCCCGCAACCTGCTGACATTGACTATTGTATAGACTGAGCATGCGGTGCAGGCTTTGTTCATACAGGAACTGCTTTCTACTCCTGTATAAACTAGCCTGTGGCTTTGTTTATGTAGACAGGAGCTGGATATTCACATTTCCTGCAATCAGAAGATCCTCTTGATGTTAATTATAATGCAGCTGCTTCTCTCTAGTGTTCCAGTTTGGCTGACCTGAGATTCTTGTAATTGGAAAAGATCAAGGCATCTTGGGACATGTAGTTAGCTTGCAAGGATTCACTCTCTGGTTGTATTGAGTGGAAACTGCAACTACCAGCAGGCTGATGGAGGTGAAGAGATTTCTGGGAGGAGAAGAGCTTCCTGGGAGAGACTATAAGAATCTAGGTTTTGGGCCTGGCGCGCTCTCTCGGGACCGGCATGGATCTGTGTGCAGGGAATCTGTTACTAAAAGTTGCAGCGGTTTTGGCATGCTTTTACAGATTTATCAACCTGATATCTAGAGAGACACCGGCAGACAGTGTTACTGCTTTTATATGCAACAGCCTGAAGGCCGATCCTGTTCCATCCACCCTGCAGAGGTGACAGTTCCGTGTGAGCCGTGGTTAGACATGTGCAGTTAGTTTTGTTTCGAATTAAAATTTGGACGAATTTTTGGTTTTCGGAAAATCGGATGTATCCGAATATCTGAATTACAAAAGTACTGAATTTAAACGAACCCGAAATAAGGAAAAAAAAAAAGAATAGTTTTCAAATTCAAATATTTTTCAAATTCGAATTCAAAAAGTCCTCGAATTTGAATAGCTTTCCAATTTCCAAAGAGAACAAAAAAGAATAGAAAACAAAGGAATAGAACAGAAAAAAAACAACAGACTAGAAAAGAATACAACAGAAAACAAAAGAAATAGAATACAACAGAGTAAAACAGCTCTGTTCCCCTCCACCACATTATATTCTTTCATTTTCTATTATATTCCCCTCTATTGTATTCTATCTTTTACCATTCTATTCCTACACTTTCCAATCCACCTCATTCTCCTTGGAAATTGGAAAACTATTCAAATTCGAAAACTGTTCAAATTCAAAAACAATTTGAATTTGAAAACTATTCAAAATCGATTCAAAAACGAATAAAGGAAACAAATTCCCCAAAACTGATTAAACGTATGAAGCAAATCTAATTAAATGATTTATGTAAATAACGAATTGAAAAGAAACTAAACGAAACACATTTTTTCGCTCTGCACATGTCTAGCCATGGTGCGGCGCAGTGGAGAGTGGAGACCAGCCCTTGAGCCATATACTGGGGAGATCATCATCATCTACATCCTTTGTTCCAGTGTGGTGAGCAGGCAAAAGCCCAGTTTAACAGACACTGTGTTTAGACATCATTGTTTCTCTACATTTGCCATTATCCCTGATGCAAAGATCTGCTTGCACACTAAGTTTGGACACTGTACACAGACATCCATGCTATCCATTAGTCTGCTGCTGCTTGTAGTTCAACAAAGTTAACCTTGCTAAGTCAGTGATAACTGCGAAGTTTCTACAATTTACTTTACTATAAGGAAGCAGTTCTCTGGCCTTATTTCATCCTTTTGGATTAGCTACTTGTTCCATCCACCAATACTCTTTACATGCAATTAAAATAACAGAAAGCTAGCTGAAGACCTTTTCAATTGACAAGCAGCAACACTGGACTACTTCCACTTCTCTCCCCACTTAGGAGTACAGTTTATCACTTTATTGATGTTATCAAAGCTGCAATTCACCAAAGAACTCTCTATAAGAGCAGGTTGAATAACGCTATAATTACTCTTTGCTGGAGTTGTACTTGTTTACCTATTTTTTTGCTGTTCTATGTGAGTGAGCAGTAGGGAGTGGTCTGACACTAGCAGGAGTCATTCCTCTTCTCTCCTGGTCCCCACTTACATTGACAGCATTTACATTTATTGAGTCTAAGAAAAGTAACATACATTAAGTGTTATTTTTGGATCAAAGTGTGATAGTTATTGTTTCATCAATAATATTTTGTGGAAGTAATCCCACCCTTGGGATTGAAATTCAAGTTTATTCTTTGACCCCTTTTTCTGATATATCTTTTGAGTAAACATAATTGATTCAACTCTATTTGGTGTACTTCATTACTGTTATAATTATTTAAAGGGAAGCCAGAATAATGCTTGGACCCAGTGTGTCAGAGGTGGCAGAGGACCCACAGGGTTAGGCAAACCAGAGGGGTATTTACATTTCTTGCGACCCTCAAGAGGGCAGTGCTACCTTTATATTTTTACAGCAGTGTTGACAATGACTATTATATAGACTGGGCATGCAGTACAGGCTTTGTTTATACAGGAACTGCTTTCATTGGGTTCCAGGTGTGTTAGCACTCCTCTATAAACTATTTATACAACAGTGCTGACAGTGGCTACTGTATTTACCGAGGATAGAGTGCAAGCTTTGTTTATTAGGAGCTTCTTTAAAGCAGAACTCCGGGAAAAAACTTTTTCCCATGTCCTTATTGCTGATCTCCTACCTTTACCAACTATGCCATCCATCTTCTTCTGAGTGCTGCAGTTTCTCTGTAGCAGCCTCATGGTTTTGCAGAAAAGCCATTAATCTCCTGATTTCCTGTTTGTAAGACCAATGGCTGCTATTCCTCCTGTATCCTCAGCCAGTGGTCTTGGCATTTCCCACTAGTAATTCTCTAAAGCAGCAGGGACTTCTACTTCCGTCCAGGGTTGCTGTAGTGGGTGGAGGGGGTCTCATAGAGTCTGTGACGCCCATAGAGGTGGTTTCCTCTCCTCCTCCCTGCCAGCACCGCCCCCAATCCACCCCCCCCCCCACCGCCACTGCCCGCCATGTCTCACTGCAGAGCCCAGGAGGCAGGATGTTACGGCGATCAGTGTTTCACATACAAGATCTGTCACAGCTGGAGATACCCGCTCTGTCATCCGGCTGATGTCTGTTAACGAGCCCGACTGTACATATTGACACAGATAAGACCGCACTGGTGGGCACAGATGAGACAGCAGTGATGAACACAGGCTCATTGCACACTGCACAAAGCTTAAAATCAAATGTAGCACCCCATAGTTATAGGCGCTGTGTAAATAGATTTTTTTGTTAGGAGAGGTAAATTTATTCAGGCCTGACTGTTGTGCAGGCCTGATTGTTTTGGTTTTGGGCTGGGAGTGGCCAGGAAGGACTAGGTGGATCACAGATGTTGTCATCAGAACCTCCCACCTCTTTCCAAAAGGTGCTAGTGCTTTCTGGAAAGAGAGAGAGGGGGGTGTAGCCATCTGGGGTGTTCTAAGTCAGCCCAGTCTGGGAGGAGAGTGTGTCAGGTGGAAGAGTGGAGATGTAGCAGTGTTGCAGAGGCCTCACCCGGGAGGGAGCCTCCAGTCTGGAGAGGGGGTGACCTTGAGGCCTGGGAGCCCGGGTTCAGCCAGAGTGGAGAAAGATCTTGGAGCAGCACAAGGAAGCAAGAGAGCAACAGGGAGGCTACAGGGAAAGACTCTTTAAGGGATCCACTGGTGTTGTTGGTGAGTGACATACCTGGGAGCTTGAGAAGAGGGCTGGAGCAGGCTGGGAGGATACAGTGGACAGTCTGTGGAGGTCAGAGTAGCCAGTCAGGGAAGTGAAGTCACTGGGCAGTGGAGCAGGCCAGAGCAGCCAGGAGGGCTGAGATGGCCTGGAAGAGGATGGACTGGGAGCAGTAGTCCATCAAACCCTAGCTAGCACCAACATACTTAGCTACACCTTGAGGGCCCGTAGCCCTCGCCTGTAATGGGCGGTCCAGAGGTCCTGCCGTCAGGAATGCAGGCCTCACCATTTGCTAGTCAGGGTGGAGGAAAAGGTAATGGAGGTCTGATAAATATCCTTTCAGGCCTCACCAAGAAAAAGTAAGACTGTGCAGAAGAGAAGTGAAGGAGTGTAACGTTCTGCAAGTGTCTGTGCAGGAGAGAAGTGGAGGAGTTTATATATATATATATATATATATATATACGGAGGTGTATATAGACGGTCCCATTTTTGATCTACTGGGCATCCCACAGTCATCCCTACCCCATCCAAGGTTCTTCCCCCCAATAAAAACAACAAAAAAAATCAAAGTACCGGCTTGTTCTGTGACTCGGGATGAAAGGACAGATGTGTGATTGAGGGCAGAGAGACAGACAGATGAACCACATCTACCAGTCACCCCTAAGGGGGCACATGGCTACACAAATTACAGACATCTCCTGCGACAGGTGTATTTTTTTGGTGAGACACCTTAACACTGAAGGGATGTAGAGGCTGCTGACTTTCTGATGACAAAACAGACTGATCAGGTGTTTATAATGAAGGCAGACCGTTCCAGTTAGCAGTCAGCTTGCTAAAAGAGTTGGCAAGGCTTACATCAATACCTTCAGAACAGGGCATGGGAATTTTTGAAAATCAATGTGTCAGAAAATAGGGATTCGAGAGAGGGGGGAATGGAGCCAGTAGCAGTGTGTGTAGCACACCATGTCGAGTTGTGGGTGTGGTCAGATTGCGCTAACAGTGGGAGGGGCTTAAAAGGGCATGATTAAATAAAACCAGAGCGTACTCTATTTTTGGTCAAGAATACATAGAGTACAGCAGTCAGGAGTAAGTAATGCACAGAGTGCTGGGATCAGGAGTAAGAAATGCACAGAGTACCGGGGTTAGGAGTAAGAAATGCACAGAGTGCAGGGGTCAGGAGTATGCAATGCAAAGAGTGCATGGGTCAGGAGTAAGAACTGCACAGAGTGCAGGGGTCAGGAGTATGCAATGCAAAGAGTGCAGGGGTCAGAAATGTGTAACGAACAGAATGCAGGGGCCGGGAGTATGTAAGGCACAGAGTGCAGGGGTCAGGAATAAGTAATGAAAAGAGTGCAGGGGTCAGTAAAGCATAATAAACAGAGTGCAGGGGTTGGGAATGTATAATGCACAGAGTCCAGGGGTCAGGAATATGTAACACACAATGAAGGGGTCAGTAAAGCATAATGAACAGAGTGCAGCGGTGGGGAATTTGTAATGCACGGAGTGCAGGGGTCAGGATTGTGTAACACACACAATGCAGGGGTCAGTAAAGCGTAATGAACAAAGTGCAGGGATTGGGAATTTATAATGCACAGAGTGCAGGGGTCAAGAATGTGTAACACACAATGCAGGGGTCAGTAAAGCGTAACGAACAGAGTGCAGGGGTTGGGAATTTGTAATGCTCAGAGTGCAGGGGTCAGGAATGTGTAACACTCAATTCAGGGGTCCAGAGGGTAACTAGAACCTTCAGGGCCCCGGTACAAGAAATTATGAAGGGCCCCTTGACCCCTGGCCAGGGCTCTTGCCACTGGTTCTGGGGCCCTTTACTCCCAACGCGGGTGCCTTTATTACGGTTTCACAAGTTCTGCAACAGGCCCCCTTTCTACCATCTTCGGCCTTCCCATGGTGGTGAAATGCCGGGGCCCGGTCACAATTGCAACCTTTGCATTCCTGATAGTTCCCTCACTGGTGCCAGTAGTTTTTAATTTTAATTTTATTATTTTTTTTACCTTTCCATTTTATTTCTTTTACAATTTTATTTTTATAATTTTGTTACAATTTATTTAGGAGCTCTGTTGGGGGGCTTTGATGAGATATCAGGGGTCTAAACAAACCTCAGCTCTTAATTTCTATCTGTGTAGCCTCAGCTGCACAGAATGAATGGACAGGAATAGCTGTGCACCAAGCCTCCACTTCATTCAGAAACGGAAGTATAGTAAAAACAGTTTACTATGCTTCAGATATGAATGAACCAATTTCTGCCAATCACTGACTCTGTTCATTCAGAAAAGAAAGGAGCCGGTAAATGGCAAATTTACCGACCCGTTCCCATCTCTGCATCATGAAACATCTTCTACAGCGGCTGGCAGGAGAGAGGAGGGGGAAAGACAGCAGCTCTGTGGGGGGGACCAGGGAAGCACACAGGGACCCTGGGAACAGCAGAAGGCAAGTAAACTGGATAGAAGAAAATGGAGGAGATTGGGTCCTCTAAATGCCACCCCCGCCATCCCTCCTATTCAGGTGTACAAGGGAGGCACACGTGCCCCCTGGACCATGGGGCCCGGTTGCAATTGCAACCCCTGCAACCCCTATCATTACGCCCCTGTAGGGGTCAGTAAAGCGTAATGAACAGAGTGCAGGGGTTGTGAGTTTGTAACGCACAGAGTGCAGGGGTCAGTAAAGCGTAATGTACAGAGTGCAGGGATCAGGAATGTGTAACACACAGAGTACAGGGGTCAGTAAAGCGTAATGAACAGAGTGCAAGGGTTAAAAGTAAGTAAGTAAGTAAGTGAGCCTCCCTAGCAAAAATTCCCTTCACAAGATTTCCCAGCATATTTGCATCCACACATATCCTCAAGATTCTGCCAACATAACACATCTGGGCCCCATTGAAGCAGATCATCTTCCAATAGCATTGCAATTGCCAGCATCAGTGTAAATACACAAAGCAACACATTTTCCCAGACCATTGAGTATGTTGTTTTTATAGCCCCTTCTTACTACCCCCTTTGAGGTTTCTTGGCATAGTAATGCAATCCATCTAGTCATGTACATTGCCACCATGGGAGAGCTCTTCTGCGGTATCCTTTGTGTAAGTGCAGTAATGGCTCCCGGCTTGTGTCCTGGAGTGCCACATGGTGGCACAGGCTGACGACGTGATTGCATGTGTGAGTGATATCACTATGTTTATGTAGCACCTAGTGTGTGCTAGAAGTAGTTGTTAGTGTAGGAAAATTTAGCTTGGCTAAACGCCAGGCCTGGGTGGTGAATCTGGGTCAGGGTTCAGTCATTTAGGGGCTGGATGACTCATCTCAGCTCTCTCTGGCACTTCGCCCTGGTCTGGAAGTTGGTAGAAACTTCCAGAACTGGA
This sequence comes from Glandirana rugosa, assembly GCA_018402905.1. NCBI lineage: Eukaryota > Metazoa > Chordata > Amphibia > Anura > Ranidae > Glandirana > Glandirana rugosa. The sequence continues at coordinate 654,379 of BLSH010071085.1, read as the reverse complement.
GGATGGGAGTAAGGAGGGGCTACCATGCATATTTATGAGGCTTTGACCAATCCCCAACTTTGTCAGGGGGCAGAGCTTGTCTCATAAATAGTCATGAGTTATGCCAGCAGGGCCAGTCGGATGGAAGAGGGAGATGGAGTGCTGAGGTGGAGAAGCTGTCGGTGGCCATTGCAGGGCTCTCCCTAGTCTGGTAGAGGGGGGGGGGGGGGCCTCGGGTCTGGGGCTTGGGCGCTGGAAGGATCTGCCAAAATACAATGAGAAAGCCCTTCCTGGAGGCATGGGAGCAAGGAGAGAGGACAGCGGGAGCAGGTCAGCACGTCTGGGAGGTCTAAGAGTCAGCCGCGTGGGCTGGTGAGTATCAGTCTGGAGGACTGTGGAGAGAAGATAGCCTAGAGGGCTAGTGAAAGGGGCAGCTGAAGCCAGGTGGGTTGGCTATTTCCTGAAGAGGTGCTGCTTGGATCAGTAGCCACAGGAGTGATGCATGCTGGACAATACAATTCTGCTACACAACCAAGGGGCCTCAGGTTCCTGCTTATAATGGCTTTTATCTGACTTAATGACTGTTGGATAATTCACAGTGTTCCAGCCAGGTTCTGTAAGCAAGTGAGCAAGTGAGTGGGAGCAAGGAATGAGCTTTATATAGAGACTGTATATAGGAATAGTTGTCCCTGAAGTTTGTTCCGACGTCAAATGGGCACCCCATAATCTCCCATTCCTATCCAAGTTATTACCCTCAATGAATAACAACAAGAAAAAAAATCTCAGCACCCCCCCCCCCCCTACCTGTTTTGAGCAGAAACACTGCACATACTGACTCTTACCACCATGACCACTTCAAATCACTGAAGTGGTCATGGTGGTTAGAGTGTTCCTTTAACATCTGCAGAAGAAGTAAACCTCTGCATACTAATTCAATTTCATTTGATCATCCTCTAGTTGTGTTAAATTGGTAGGGGATGAGTTTTGCAGGTTAGGTTGTCTGTACATGTACTTCAGAGTTGGCCGCATGGCATTTCTCAAAGAGGGCTTCCTGATGGTAACAACATTGGACCATGTCAGTGTAGCACCCTCTACCTTAGGTAGGAGAGATTTTTGCTAGGTGAGGCAAATTTAGTCAGGTCTGTCAGACCTGATTGTTTTGATTCTGGGCTGGGAGTGGCTCAGGGAGTGGTTGGTGACTAACAGGCAGTGATTCCTCTCGGTGACCTCCCCTTTGCTTCAAGAAGGTTCTGGAAGAAAGGGAGTGGAAGAGGGGTGGAGCTGCCTGAGGTTTTTGGGAAGCCCTGACCAATCCCCAATTTGGATTGGCAGGGGGCAGGCCTTCTCAAATACCTAGGGTCAGCCCAACAGAGGGAGGAGAGTTTGGGTGGAAGAGATGGAGATGGTGTAGTATGAAGGCTGTTGGGGCCTTGAGAGAGCCCCTAGTCTGGGGGGCGGTGGTGACCTCGGCCTGGGAGAGCTCAGGTGCATGCATGAGGGGAGTGAGATCTTGGAGGAGAGGCACAGGAGAGAGAGCGGGAGAGGACAGCAGCAGAGAGTACTGCCGGAGAGATCTCCATGAGAGGAACTAGAAGTGTCAGTAGTCAGTGAGTGATGCACACCCTGAAAGCTGGAAGAGGCATTCAGGAGCAGATTGGGGTGAGAGACAGTCTGAGAAGGGTACAAGAGCCAGTTGGGACTGTGGTATCCCTGTGGCAGTGGAGAAGGCCGTTACAGCCGGTAGGGCTGACAGGGCCTGGAAGAGGATGGGCTGGGAGCAGTAGTCCAAGGCTAGCTAGCACGCTATGTACTTCGCTACACTTTAGGGGCCCGCGGCCCCTACCTGCAATGGGCAGTTCGGAGGCTGTGCTAAAGCAACAACATGCCTGACAGGTTCACGCAATTAAAATTCCTCCATAGAGTGTACTACACGCCGCAAAGGTTAGCAACTATATACCCCCAGCGGGACCCATGATGCACTAGATGTATGACAGAACCTGGTTCATTTTGGCATATGGTGTGAACCTGCCCAAAGATAATTGGATATTGGGAGGGGATTGCTGAGGTGCTCCGGACCGTGACCCGGCTGCATATCCTTTTTGACCCCCGCCTAATGCTACGTAGCTATATGGGTGACATAGAGAGTGACAGATACACTAAACTGTGCCTCACGTTTATACTGTTTTATGCTCGACGGGAAATCCTGCTGCGTTGGAAATATGTGGACCCCCCTACTAAGACAGCGTGGTTGCAGACGATAGACAAAGTCCTACCACTATGCAAACTCACCTACGAGAGTAGGAGATGCCCATATAAATTTGAAAAAATCTGGGCGAGCTGGATTGAGGCGGGAGGAAGTATCGGGGGCTGACCCCCTCCTCCCCTCCCTCCTCTCCTTTTTCTATATTGAAGGTGGAAACTCCCTGACGGGACAATCCAGTTTTGGATCCCCTATTTTCCCTTGCTTGGGGATGCACCAGTGTCCCCCATTTGACTAGATTGATAGCCCTAATTGAGAAGCAAGTGTGTGCTGGTGGAAAAGAAAGAGTGTATATACAGGACGTGTATATAAATGGTCCGGTTCAAGTTGGGATCCAATTCACTGGGCACCCCATAACATTCCAATCCCTATCCAAGTTTAATCCCCCAATAAAAAAACAAACAAAACACAAGTACCAGCCTCTTCTTCATGACTCCAGATGAAAGGAAGCAGTGTGATTGAGGGCAGAATGACAGGTGAACCACTACATTCAGAAACCCCCAAGGGGGCAATGGCTACATTTGGGGGTGTCATCTGGGATTCACCTGTAAAGCTGCCAGTCGTTACTCCTAGCAACCGCAGTGAACTGAACCAGGAAACTGTATTGTTTCAATATTGGTGAGGATTGAACCCGGGAAAAGGACTTATGTGCTCTGCCCATCAAATAGTGCTACAGTACAAGTGCCCTTGTCCATAGCAACCAGCGGGAGCAGTTGCCCATTGCCACTCCTTACTTTTGTAACGTGCTGGCAACCACAGCAGGGGATCACGCCTATAGATTACAAATATGTCCAGCACTCTGCAAATACTGGACATTACCCACTGGATTACAAATATGCCCAGTACTCTGCAAAATCTGGGCATCATGAAGTTTTACTCCAAACTCCTGCTTTCAGTAAAGTGCACCTGAGACTGTTTCCTGCTGCCGGGGTGATCGGGGTAAGCCTGCAGGTGCCTGCGGGCGGGACTGTGTTGAGAGTGTTCCCTTCAGGGAAACAGGGGTTACTACATTTACTGTTGCTACCGGCAACCACCAGAAAGGTTAGCATGTGTGGATAAGTCCTGCTAGCATCAGCATGCCTGCAAGTTTCTATCCTTCACAAAAGGGGTTACAGCAGAGTGTCCAGGAGCAAACCTGCCTATCAGATCTTATGGCGCCAGCCCCTCTTGAAACGAGGGGGCGGCGCCAAGCCCTGAAGAAGGCTCAGCGCTTCCTACTAGGAGCAGACACAAGGAGACAGTGGAAGATGGCGGAGGGTGGCTGTTTAGTTTCAGCGCTGACATGGTTGCCGGAGAGGTCGGAGCGGACATTGGTAAACACTGGTGTCTGACTGGAGCCCTGCGGGGGACTCGCCTTGGGAGTGATTGAGGGAGCTGAGCAGCTGTGCCTAATATGCCCAGAATGCCAGATTCCAACTGTGGAGGTCACTGCCTGTGTGGCCATTATGATGAACTGCTAATTTGGCTGGTATCCACATCGCAGGAGCCACAATACTTCACTGTGTACCTGCACACAGGGCTTTGTCGTCCACAGCCACGAAAGCTCCGGAAGGCCGGTGAGGGCCTGATGTCACCATCTAAAGACGGGGTAGAGGGGGCGTGTCCAAGATGGCAGACGGAGTGGATGTGTAGCTGAGGAGCTCTTGCATACCCCTCGGTTTTTTATGTCTTTCCCTGCTGTTGTGGCCCTCAATCTTGGATCCTGAGGTGGTGGATACCTTCAGGGAGCGAGGTATGTCCAGAGGGAGGTTCGGGGTTTCTCACGGAACCCGCTCCTCGCAGAAAAAGAAAAAGCCAACACAGGCATCCCCGGCACCCCTCCGGGCGGGAGCACTTTCTACTGCAGCACAGGCATCCCCGGCACCCCTCCGGGCGGGTGCACTTTCTACTGCAGGCCACAACATGGCTTCTCAGACTCAGGAGGGCGGCCTGGGACTGGGTGAACAATCTCAGTTTGATGCACTAATGCTAGCCATCAACCCCTGCCAGACTGCCCTCACTAGCAGGCTTGAATCGGTGCAGATGGATGTCGGCCTCATCCGAAGGGATATGGATGGGTTCCGCGCTCGCCTTACAGAGGCAGAACGTCGCGTGGGAGATGCACAGGACACTCTCCAGGAACACACTGCCTCTATTCATTTACTCCGCACTAAAGTGAGGGCCCTGGAGGGACGTGCGGAGGATGCAGAAAATCGTAATAGGAGGAACAACCTCCGTATTGTGGGCCTCCCTGAGGGAATAGAAGGGACTGATCCCCTAACGTTTACGGAGCGATTGCTACGCTCCCTCTTGCCCCAGGCACGGTTCTCTGATTTTTTTGTGGTGGAGAGGGCACACAGGATGCCTGCTACCCGTGGGCCAATGGGAGCTCCTCTACGCACATTCATCTTTAGACTGCTGAATTTCGGGATAGAGACCTAGTACTACGTGAGGCCAGGAAGGTTGAGGAGCTACGTCATGAGGGAGCCAGGCTGATGATATTTCCAGACTACTCCATTGAAACCCAGAAGCTCCGGAGGTCCTTGGACCACGTGACATTGAACCTTCGCAACCGGAAAATAAAGTACAGTATGCTCTTCCCTGCATGGCTAAGAGTACAGGATGGTGAAACAGTCCGTTATTTCACGTCGCCAGAGGAAGCATCCAGCTGGGTGGAAACCCTGCCCAGAGGCTAAAGTACACAGCACGGTTCTCTTATCCTTAGCTTGGAAGTGTTGGCGGGCACTTACAGGGGGCAGTGATGGTTGTATGGCTGGTGCTCTCTTACCGAGACCCGGCAGGTTCTTGGTAGTGACGGGGGACATTCACGGGCGGTTGTGAAGGTTCGATTCCTATTCTCTTGGCACGACACATGAAATCGGAGACCCGTCCCAAAGGTGGGTCGACCTACGAAGGAGACCGCTGCACTTTATTGCCTGACAAAGTGGTAGGACATGAGAATCGGTACGTCCCTTCTCGTATGACATGAAATAAAAGGCCAACGCTTCCAAGTTACAGTGCACCAGGTTCCTGGAGGCCTCGAAGACCCAAAGTTACCTCATCAGACCTTTATAGTAGTCGGACCGAGGGAGTACTGCATCGAGGAGTTGGAAGGACCGGAGTGCATCAT
>BLSH010071085.1:539891-575706 GCA_018402905.1 Glandirana rugosa | reverse complement strand
TGATTGTACATTACAGATCAGTAACTCACTGATCCCAGCTCTTCTCTCCTCACACTGGACTCTGTGTGAGGGGAGAAGAGCTGGTAACAGTGAGTTACCGCTCTGTTTACACTGTATGTGATCGGCTGTGAAGTAGATCACAGCCGATCACAAGGTATCAGTCCCCAGGAACACGCCGCCACCGACACGCACGCGCAGCGCGCTCCCGATTGCGCGCATGCGCCGTGCGAACGGCGGGCGTGCCGTTTGTGATCAGCTGTGACTTCGTCACAGCCGATCACGTGGTGAACAGCCATAACCAATGGCTGTTCACCCCTGTCGGTGAAGCGGCGTGTCCTGGGGACACGCCGACACCGACAGAGCCGGGATGCGCGCGCCCGATCGTGCGCAATCCCGGCTTAAAGGGAGGACGTCCACCCGCTGGGAGAGCAGGACCGCTCCGCCGTCATTTGACGGTGGGCGGTCCTGAGGCGGTTAATGGATTGATTTCTATGATCTCATCTCCATCTAGTGGCCAAAATGCAGTACATTTTCTCATTGAGATATTTCAGAATACTATACTGCATTTTGGCCACTAGATGGAGCCGACGATATACAAATGATTCTATTACAGAAATTACAGACAAAATGAGATTAGCTTGCACACATTTGTATGACAGTTGTCCAACGAATGTTTTATAAATAGACCCAATGATGTTCTTCTGGGTTAACACTGTAGTATTTGACTTTTTGATATTCCTTTCAGTGCTTCTTATTATGTTAAACAACAACTTCAGGCAGCTTCTGGCTCATCCCCCTACCAGTTGTTTGTTGCCCTCCACCCCCTGAAGGCTCCTGCTGCAGACTGTTACATTTTTTTTCATATACTTAACTTCTCCAAATAATATGAGCACTGCCTAAAAGTGTTACTAAACCCACAACAGTAAAATCAGTCTGTATATGCAGTAAAGCATTCTTGTTATACTCACTGTGGAACCTAAGGGGTTAATCCTCTGCATTGTGTAAAGAGGCTGTTTGATTCTGCCTTCTCTGATCCTCCACTTCTTTTACTGTACCCAATCAATCTGTTGATAGTACAGCACCCTTGGAGGCACTCTGCACATGCTCAGTTTGGTGTGTATTGCTAGAGAGTTTTTTTTTTCTTGGGAGAATTCATGTGATCAGCACAGGGCCAATCATCACTGTCCAGACAGAGGGTCAGGGTCCCCGCAGTCTCATAAGACAGCCGGAGGAGAATGAAAACGACAAGCTCACAAGACTGCTATATACTGCTGATGAGAAAAGGTATTCCATATTATATTTACTAAAATAATTGTATGTCCATGTTCTGTGTACTGCGGGAGACCAGATACAGTGAATGCAGGGTCCTGGGTTTAGCAACACTTTAAAGTAGAACTATAGGCAAAATGTTTACTTTCACTTTGAATAGAGCAGGGGAGGGTTATAACCCCTGCCAGATTTTTGTTACCACCATCTGTGTCCCATTAGGAAGATTACCTTCACTTCCTGTCCTATAGTCAAACAGGAAATGAGAGGAAATCCCTACAAATTAATGAAATTCCTTGGTTACCAGAACTAGTGTCCCCAATGGAAGATTTACCCTCTATTACTTTTCTGGGGACATCACAAAATTTGGGATTTTCTTTTACGTTCACTTTCAATTATAAACGTAAACAGAGAGAGGGTGAATCTCCCTAAGGGGGCACAGACAGGAATAAAAAATGCACTCTATCCTAAATGTAAAAAAAGTTTTGCCTTTAGTTATACTTTAATACACTACTAGGGCAGTGTGGTGATTTCCCCTAAGTGGGTGGGCCTATGATATCCTGTACTCACAGGATGTTCTCAGTCCTCCAGGATGAATGAAGCTGGTCAGGTCATCATTGAACCCGGAAGACTGACTGGGGACATCTTGTGATAGAAAGAAGGTACTGCAGGGAAAATCACAGTTCTTTAATAAACATTTAGAAAAAATAGCTTGTAGTTAGATTTCAGATACAAAGATTTGTAATTTAACTAGTAGAGGCAGCATAACTACAGAATGCCACAGTTGGTAACCTGACATTTCTTTATTGCAGTTAAAGTGACACTAAACTATATCCTTATTCTGCAAAAAAAAAGTCATACACATCCACTACTTAATGGCCCTTTAATCTATTTTTCAGTAAATTGTTTCTTACTGGGTTGTCTGCCTCCTCTATGAGCTCCTGAACCTTTCCTTTTCCCCCCTCACTGCTCTATGAAAACTATAAATCTCATAGTCCATAGTCCACCTTGAGATTGAGCAAGAGAGGGTGGCTACATTCCTACATACAGTAGGAAGAGGAGATAATGGGAAAAGGTGATTTTAAGGTGCCAAGAAAAGGAGAATGTAACACGTCAATGCAGTGTGTCTAAAAGCCACACATTTTATTTATACAAAAATATATTCATTTAATAAAATATGTATCATTGAAACATCAACATTGTCAACATATGATATAACCATTCCATGCAATCAAAGCATGGTCTTGGTGCATATAACTTCTGATGTGTATGGATCAATGCAGTGATCACAGTGATTTGTAATAGTAAAGGAATTGTGTTCAATTTTATGATTTGCTGTATGTATGTATTCTATGTGCTTTTGTATTATTTTTACTCAATGTACTGTTTATTAGCTATTTAACGTATCAATATTGAAATGTGGATCCTGAAGAAGCCCTTTTGCTTGAGCGAAACACATTGATCAATATACATCAGACGATATATGCACCAAGACCATGCTTTGATTGCACGGAATAATTATATCATATGTTGACACTGTTGACATAAGATGTTTCAATGATACATATTCTTTTAAATTAAAATATTTTTGTATAAATAAAATCTGTGGCTTTTAGACATACTGCATTGATGTGTTACATCCTCCTTGTTTTGGCACCTTAAAATCCCCTTTTCCCACTATCTCCTCTTCCGGAGGAGAGGTCACTCACCTTTTGACTATTTCATTAGTACAGGGGATTGTGCCAGTTTTTCTTTTTTTTTTTGAGCCCAAAAAGTTGGGAGGTACGGGGTTAATGTTCCTGTATGGTATGTGATGTCAAGGCTTTGGGTGAAGGAAGAGAGCTTGGAATCAGGACCGGACAGCACAGCCACCAGCCTCGGCACCCTAGGACACCCCAGGAGCTACTAGAAGGCATCTATGCGTTTTACCCCTGCAGGGGTGACGCCATTCGGTAAGTGGGGTATCCTCAGGGGACCTGCACTCGCCCGGCACCAGAGTAAGAACCTTTAAGGATCTATCACCTGTCATTTGCACCTGTTTAACTGTACATTCAGGAACTGTATAACCTGAGGACTTAACAAGCACTTTAAGCACTGTACACCTGGTATACTGGACTGATGGTTCTGTCGTTTCTTAGAGACCGATTAATATACTGCATTAGCACTCTAGTGTTCATTTTGTGGTATACGGATTAAGGCTTCATTAGTGCACTTTATATTCTCTATGAGTAACACTAACACGTTTCTAAACATTGGTTTTATGGATTAAGGTAATTTGTATTATTTAGTATATGGATGAAGATAATCTTATCATCAGCTTCTTAAATGCACTTTATATTTTGTGAGTGACCCAAATAAGTCTAAATTATTGATATTTTATTCTTTGTATTAGCACTTTGGCAATCACAGTTTGATCTGTTAAGACAAACACGGTAGTAGATATAATATGCACTTTATTTGTTTAAGAAAAATGTAGCACCCACATATTCTAATCAACATTTATAATCATTTTTATTCATCAATACACTTTATAATCTTTTTTGAACCACTAGGAGGCACGGACACTTGGTAAATATCATTAACACTTACTAGTTCTGTTTCAAAAAGCAGCGCCTTAGCCCGTATATATCTAACTACTTCACCGGCTAATTATGATGTTTTCATTATTTTCAGAAAAAAAAAAGCTTTACAACTACTTTAATTTCAGCAAATCAAAGTCACAAATACCTATAGGCCCCTTTTCACATGGGGTGGAAACCGTTCCTAGCAGATCCGCCTGCTCAGAGGGGGGCTCTCTCTGTTAATCCCCGCTGAGCAGGCGGATGACAGGTCCGTGTCCGCTCTGCTATGCTCATCAGACACGGACACAGCCCGTTTCCATCCAATTGTTATTCGATCGGCTGGCGGGTGGCGAATGTATCCCCATTCACCCATGGGCGTCCGCAGAACTTTTTTCAGGGGGGGGGGGCAGGGGGCCAGCAACATCATCACCACACAGACCCCCCCCTCCGCACCCGCCCCTGCGTGTACTGGCCTGGGTCCAGGCCAGCTCAGCCACAGGGCGGTTGGCACTCGGCAGCTAGCCTAGCAAGAAGAGGACACCACTGGCACTCTCTAGAAACGTTGTCAGGCGGGCAGAGAACATTCCAAACTACACTGACAGTACTCACATGATGGCGGGCTTTACAGTACAGCAGTGGTGGGTGGGTGGAGGTGGAGGCAGAGCAGAAGAAGGAAGCAGAGCAGTCAGTTCAGTGACAATATGTCGGAGCGGCTGTCACGGACGGACACGCGGACCAGTCACCAGACCATACCACTGCGGCTCTGAAGGGGTGTTCCAATCCACTTAAAAAAGAGAGAGAGCAGCCAGGGCTCTTGACACCCTCAAGATGTGCAGAGCGGGAGCGTACCCCACTAGAGATGCCACACTGTGACTGAACACCCCCCCAAAATGTGGTACCCAGGGCAGTTCGCCCCCCTGCCCCCCACTTGGTCCGTCCCTGGCAGACACTTTGCGATCCCCGATTCCAGGGGGGGCACTCGCCCCCCCTTGCCCCTACCTGCGAACGCCCATGCATTCACCTGTTTTTAGCAGACCGCATCGGAATGGATGGCGGCGGGTGACAGTGGACACATGTCTGCTGACATCCGCCGCCCCAACGGGGTCCGACTGTCTGTCGGACCCCGATCGATCTGCTGGTGTGAAAGGGGCCTAAGGGTATAGAAGGCAAGATACACTTACTTCATGCAGATGTTTATGAACATGGATTTCAGGACTCCTATTGGTGTTTTTACTGCAAGACATAAAAAGGAGCACATACTTAAAGAGAAGAGGAAACATACAGTACATGATGTAATACAGAACATGAATGTGTTACCATATCTTCATGTCAGATCTTACATCAGCAGGCATTCTCAACCTTTTGGAGACCAGAGCCTGGTAAATTCTATCAAAGCCTTTCATGCCCCAACAGCAAAGAATGAAATTTGTACACAATAAACATATCAAAGTACAACAAATGATGGGGGGGCTGTGGAGTAGGTTAAGGGAGTTTGCATAAGACTTGGTGGCCCTGTAGGGGATGAGGTTCCTGGAGGGGAATGGAGAGCATCTGGAAGTTTGGGAGCTCTGTGGACGGCTGGAGGCTCTGCTGTAGGCAGGGAGCACTGTGAAGGGTCGGAGGCTCTGCTGCAGGCAGGGAGCACTGTGGAGGCTCGGAGGCTCTGCTGCAGGCAGGGGGCTCTATGGAGGGCTGGTGGCTCTGCAGCTGGCACGGGGCACTGCAGAGGGCTGGAGGGCCTGCACCAGGCAGGGGGCACTGCCAAGGGTCGGAGGCTCTGCAGCAGGCAGGAGGCACTGTGGAGGACTGGGTGCTCTGCAGCAGGCAGGGGGCACTGTGGAGGGTCAGCAGCTCTGCAACAGGCAGGGGGCACTGTGGAAGGCTGGAGTTTCTGCAGTGGGCAGGGGGCACTGTGGAGGGCTGGAGTCTCTGCAGCAGACAGGGGGGGACTGTGGAGAGATGGAGGCTCTGCAGCAGGCAGGGGGCACTGTGGAGGGCTGGAGTCTCTGCAGCAGGCAGAGGGCACTGTGGAGGAATGGAGTCTCTGCAGCAGGCAGAGGGCACTGTGGAGGACTGGAGTTTCTGCAGCAGGCAGGGGGCACTGTGCAGGGCTGGAGTCTATGCAGCAGGCAGGGGGGAATGTGGAGGGATGGAAGCTCTGCAGCAGGCAGGGGGCACTGTGGAGGGCTGGAGTCTCTGTGGCAGACAGAGGGGACTGTGGGGGGCTGGAGGCTCTGCAGCAGGCAGAGGGCACTGTGGAGGACTGAAGGCTCTGCAGAAAGCAGGGGGCACTATGGAGGTTGAGGGCTCTCAGGTGGCCTGGGGGCACTGTAGAACACTATGGGACTTGGGGGGGACCATAGCTGCTGGGAGACACTATGGGAGGTTAAGGGATCTGCAGCTCCCTGAAGACCCAGGGGAAGGGAGGCCATGGCTTAGCAGTGAGCCACAGCCGGTGGTTGAAAAACGCTGCAGTAGTGTATCAAAATAAGGTAAACAGGTCTTTGCAAAACACATCAAGGTTTCCTCTTTGATGTCTGGTTATCTGTGCATGCCTGTACTTCTTTACAATGCATTTTGCCGTCGAGCGAAACAAAGGAGCTAAGCTTTTTCATTTTCTTGGAAATGAGGTCTTAAGAAGCCACTAGCACGTTTTGAACTGCTTTTACACAGGTGCAGCCAGGGATAAGGAATTTTGCTTTACAGTAGTCATGTTCCCCAACCATGTCCCTCAGTTAATGAATTGTGTTGTGAAATGTATCATTTCTCTGTGAATTCCAGGGATTCCTATTAGAAATTTACCCTATTTAGTAGGAGGTCACACAGGGCAGCAGAGGAATGTGTGTGACCACAGTGTTCACAGGTACCACTGAGTCAGCAAAGTGTGGTCACTGACACGCCTCCATCACTCATCAGCAGCATTACATTTACAGAGCATGCAGTGGGATATACGGAGAGGGCGGAGCTTGTTTTCCTAAAACCCCACCACCCAAATGTGTGCAACGCATGTCTGGGACACAGGCTCGGGAGTGGGACCGGCTGATTTTTTGACTACACGGTTGTTTGACTGCACTGGTTGCATTCTTCACCATCTAGGAACAGCAAGGGACCTGCTTACTTCCCTGCAAACTTTTTTCAGCTGGGGATTTGCTCTGCCCTAAGATTGCATTGTACTATATTTATACTGAGATGTTGCAGCCTAGTATCATTGCTCTTTTCTGACAAACCGTTTCTCATCTCACGTTGTTAAGACGACTGTTACAAGCCGCCCTCTTTGGAAGCGGCCCCTCAAACAGGGCCATTGGGCTTTTTCCTAGAGCTTTCTTGCTCCTGTTTTCTCTCCCTTTCTTTTGTTTTGCTTCCTATGTATGGTGCACTGGTCTTTGAATTGGACACAGTGGTTGTTATGAGAAGCCCTCTATGCTGATGTACTATTAGGATCGCCTGATGAAGCTATTGGCGAAACACGCAGCGATCCTCTGGTGCTGACATTGACCACTCCGGTAGTTTGGTCTTCAACCACTAAGGACTTTCTTAGATCTTTTGGATATCATCTGTGGGCCTTGTACATGGCTTTTCATGTCCAGCTCCCCATGTGCCTTATCCTATACCCAAATTTTTTTTTTTTTTTACTGCAACATTTTAATGTATTCAAATAAATATGTTTTTAATCATATGTAAGCTTTGTTGTACTTCCTATTTGGGATCTTAGTGGCAGCCTATAAAGTCTGCCTTCCCCTTTTTGTTCCTTTTTACTTTTCCCACCCCCAAACCAGTCCTCATTGTAAAACTCAGCAGCCAATCACCTTGACAGGAGTCAATTCTCAAGCAGAAGCTGAACCCAGTTAAATGTAAAGAATTTTTGCATCCATTCATCAACCACACTGATTAATGCACATGTGTTATGCGGTAATGCGTGTTGCATTAACACAGTCCATTCATTAGAACAGACTTCCCAAAGGACCATGACAGAACAAACATTTTCCATGGAACATATATGGAAGGATACTGCAATGTATGTCAGTGTATTCCTGAGTGTTGCGCTGCAACATATTTCTTCCAGCAGGCACAATGCCACAGTGTGAATGGGCACTAACAACGGAATGAGGTTTTATAGTCCAGCTAATATACTAAATGGCAATACTTTAATCCTCAGTGCTGAGCAGACAGGTCTCTGTTTTCTGCTTACCTCCTTTTGGCACATCTTCAAGAGTGACACTGAATTCAAAATTCTTGCATGGGGCGGCTCCTTCTGCCAGTGGCACATAGTACAAGGACATGACCTGGGAACAGAAAATAGTGAATATATAGTGTATCTATCTATCTATCTATCTATCTATCTAGATATATATATTGCGAGGGATTAGCTCTTGTGGGGATCACCTTTCCTGGGAAACGGCAGTTGAGACAGCATTTTCTTTAAAATCTGGCTTGCAGCCATGTTTATTGGAGCAAAGGTTGCATTTTAAAACAAACAAAACATAAAATAAGTCCTTGCCATCCAGGCTCTAATCTAAACAATTCAGGATACCTCTCTAAGCGTTGCTGGGCTTCTCCCAAACACCTATAAAACAAAGTTATTGCAAACCTTTCTTTTAGTCCAACAGCACAAAAGCTCTGTGTGTCAGCTCTCTCGGGCTGATCGCTCTCAGAGTCCCGCGGTAGAGAAAACCCTTGCTCCCTTCCTGGTCATTTAAACACCACCTGAGAGTGGACACCAGTGGACCGCAAAATCATGTCCGGAACCCAGCCTGCCAGGGTGGCTGGTAACACCTAGACCAGATTGCACCTTAGTCCACTATATATATATATATATATATATATATATATATATATATATATATAAAATATATATACTGTATATATATATATAGATAGATAGATTATATATATATATATATATTTCATCTGAAAAGAATTCACAGCACTAAATTCATTATTTTCCTCAAAATTCTACAAACAATTCCCCATAATGACAACCTGAAAGACGTTTGTTTGAAATCTTTGCAAATTTATTAAAAATAAAAAATGAAAATAAAAATCCCATGTACATAAGTATTCACAGCCTTTTCTCAATACTTTGTTGAAGCACCTTTGGCACCAATTACAGCCTTAAGTCTTTTTGAGTATGATGCTACAAACTTGGCACATCTATTTTGGGCAGTTTTCCCCCATTCTTCTTTGCAGGACCTCTCAAGCTCCATCAGGCTGGATGAGGAGTGTCTGTGCACAGCTATTTTCAGATCTCTCCAGAGATGTTCAATTGGATTCAAGTCTGGTCTCTGGCTGGGCCTCTCAAGGACATTCACAGAGTTGTCCCGTATCCACTCCTTTGTTATCTTGGCTGTGTGCTTAGGGTCATTGTCCTGTTGGAAGATGAACCTTCACCCCAGTCTGAGGTCCAGAGCATTCTGGAGCAGGTTTTCATCAAAGCTGTCTCTGTACATTGCTGCATTCATCTTTCCCTCAATCCTGACTAGTCTCCCAGTTATTGCCGCTGAAAAAAATCTCACAGAATGATGCTGCCATCACCATGCTTCACTGTAGGGATGGTATTGGCCAGGTGATGAGCGGTGCCTGGTTTCCTCCAGACATGACGCTTGCCATTCAGGCCAAAGAGTTCAATCTTTGTTTCATCAGACCAAGAATGAATTTTGTTTCTCATGGTCTGAGAGTCCTTCAGGTGCCTTTTGGCAATCTCCAGGTGGGCTGTCATGTGCCTTTTACTGAGGAGTGGCTTCCGTCGGGCCACTCTACCATATAGGCCTGGTTGGTGGAATGCTGCAGAGATGGTTGTTCGTCTGGAAGGTTCTCCTCTTTCTTCACAGAGAAATGCTAGAGCTCTGTCAGAGTGACCATCGGTTTCTTGGTCACCTCCCTGACTAAGGCCCTTCTCCCCCAAATGCTAAGTTTGGCCAGGCGGAACGTTCTAGGAAGCGTCCTGGTGGTTCCAAACTTCTTCCATTTACAATAGGTCAAAAAACGTCTCTCAAGGAATAACCCCTTCTCCCTACCGCTGTAACCTCAAATCCGCGTGAGGTTGCGGGCTCTACATGAAGGCAGGAACATAAATGAAAGAGCTGGACAGCCACACTCCTCTGCAATCTCTTATTGAAAAAACAGCAATAATAGCATGGGTGGACTACATGTATCAGCTGACGCATTTCACACCTATTATGGGTGTTTAGTCATAGCTTACAAACATCAGATACAAATATGTATATATACAAATGGGGATGTGGGGAAGTGGGTCAAGATCGAATAATGGCTCAGCCCCACCCTCCAATAACTATAATTAGAGGTCCTTCCAACAATACATCCCCATTTGTTCTTCTTCCATTTACAGTTGATGGAGGCCACTGTGCTCATTGGGACCTTCAATGCTGCAGACCCTTCCCCAAATCTGTGCCTCAATACAATCCTGTCTTGGAGGTCTACAGACAATTCCTTGGACTTCATGGCTTGGTTTGTGCTCTGACATGCACTGTTAACTGTGTGACCTTATATAGACAGGTGTGTGCCTTTACAAATCATGTCCAATCCACTGAATTTACCACAGGTGGACTCCAATCAAGTTGTAGAAACATCTCAAGGATGATCAGGGGAATCAGGATGCACCTGAGCTCAATTTTGAGGGTTATGGTAAAGGCTGTGAATACTTATGTATTAAGTACTTTATGGTATATGTATTAAAAGTTTGCTGAATAATCGTGACACACATTCACACAGCTCTAACCAAACTCACCACAGTGTGTTCTGTGTTGTATAACTATCTCATATGATCAAAAGCTCCATCTAGTGGACAAAAGTTTTTTTTTCTGATTGAGGTTTTAAAAAAATAAATACCACATTATGGCCACTAGATGGTGGTTATGACCATTCAAGATAATTATATTTGTGCTGTATAAAAAACAGGGATACGGCGCCTTAAAATAATTAATTAATATAGTGCGGTAGTGCAGCCCACCCTTCCTTAAGCGAATACAATTTGACAATTAGCAAAAAAAGTTCATCAGAAATCAAACAAAAGAGGAGTCCATAACCGTGTTTTTTGAAAGTGACGAAGTGCAGTATAAACTTTCAAGATGTGCTTCACCACAAAACGTTTACCAGGGGTTTGCACTCACCAAAACGCAGATTGTATAAAGCCCATGGATCAAATGGAATAGACCAGCCAGGCAGAGGCGTTGCTAGGGGGTGGCTATTGGGGCTATAGCCCCGAGTCTGGGGCCCATAGCCCCGGGTCTCTTACAGGGTGGGTGCAATTCTGCAATTGGCAGGTATGTCCCGGTCTGGAATGCAGACTGTGTATATATACACACACACACACACATACATACACATGTATATTTATTACTATTATTATTTATTTTATTACATGTATACCCGCTCAAGCGTATGTCTTTCTTTACTTCGCTGCTATGGGCTCTAGCCCCAGATCTGTTGTAGACCTAGCAACGCCACTGCAGCCAGGGATCTGGATAATCCAACCATCAGAAAGGATTGCTGTTGTTACACCAACGCTCCTCCCACAGAGGATTAGATAGTTATGTTGGAGACACAAATGATAGCTCACATAGCGTAACACCGTTCATTGTAATGGGGGTTAAATAAAAACATGTAAAAAATGGCAACTCACATATTCCTGCGCTTATCTGTTAGCACAAACATAAAGAGCGTGCTCAAATGGAGCCATTTCCTCACAGTGCAGTGTGCGCTTCACCTCTGTGCATGCCCAAACCAGATAACCGGTTACGTATTACATAATGCAATATAATAGATATTTAATAAAAAATATAATATAAATGATATATAAAAACGTGTATAATATAAGGTTAATTTAAAACCCAGCATTATGCAGAAACTAGATAGGTGGAGAATGCCCATTGTAGGTAGTATGACATTTAGCAACCAATGCCATCTAGTGGTCATTAATGCTCATAGCAGCATTTTTTTTTGTTTTAGTAGTGCCCTAATGGAAGAAGAATATATTTATTGAGCAAAGAGCAAAGAAACACAGCGCCTCTAAGTGTAGCTGCTTATCACATTTATTAAAAGCAAAGTTAAAAATTACTCACAAACGAGTAGCAGGTGCAGGCGTTTACCAATATATTTATTGGTATAAGGCACTAAAATTAATAGAATCATATTTATATGCTGATTGGAATTAACCTTATATTATACACTTTTTTTTTAAATATATATTTCATTTTATATTTTTTATTAAATATCTATTATATTGCATTATGTAATACTTTTTTATGCATAGCGTTTTCTGATCTTGATGGATTTGTGATGTTTTATAACCATTATGAGATCGTTTGTAAATGTACTCAATACAAATTATTTTTTGAAATCATATTGTTGGATAGAGAGCGTGCATGCAAATGGGGCTAGTCCTGAGACTCTTGTATTGAAAAAATATAGCAAACAATCTATTTTAGTCCACCAATCACCAGTCACTATAGACTATTTAGATGAAGCACAGATGATGGGCAGGCATGCTTCCTGATGGTGTGTTCCCCTAACACGAAATGCATTGAAGCCACGCCTCATCACCCGACCTCACATCCGGCTATCTGGTTTGGGCATGCACATGAAGCGCACGCCGCACTGTGAGGAAATGGCTCCATTTGAGCACGCTCCTTATGTTTGTGCTAACAGATAAGCACCGGAATATGTGAGTTGCCATTTTTTAGATGTTTTTACCTAACCCCCTTTACAATAAATGGTGTTACACTATGTGAGCGTTCCTTTGTGTCTCCAACATAACTGTCTAATCCTCTGTGGGAGGAGCGTTGGTGTAACAACAGCAATCCTTTCTGATGGTTGGATTATCCTGATCCCTGGCTGGTCTATTCCATTTGATCCATGGGCTTTATACAATCTGCATTTTGGTGAGTGCAAACCCCTGGCAAAAATTTTGTTGGTGAAGCACATCTTGAAAGTTTATACTGCACTTCGTCACTTTGAAAAAACACGGTTATGGACTCCTCTTTTATTTGATTTCTGATTAACGTTTTTTGCTACCTGTCATGGCATTCATTTATCATTTGTGCTAGTTTGATTCACAGCACTTTTTGCATTTTTTTTAATCAACTATATTTTTTGCCAATCAATATTGCATTTTATGAATTCCCCATCACAATTGCCTGATTTACCTAGAGACTATTATTATTTATAGCACTTTTTGAAAAGCGAACTTTCTATAAATAGAGCCTTTAAGTGTAATTTTAATGATGATGTTGCCACTTACCGTTAGCGTACCCTGTCCCTTTCCTTTGGCCGTCACAGTGATCTTGTCTTTCATTGCAGCCTGTGGGAGATGCACATTATTATGTTATCCTAAAGCCCTGACATAGAATAATGATGAGCATACACTTTCCAACTTTTATTTGACTTTTATGATGGCAATCATTTGCCGTTTTCTTTCTATACTACCACAAATGTGGCCTATCTCTGGGTAATATACAGGGTGGGCCATTTATATGGATACACCTTAATAAAATGGGAATGGTTGGTGATATTAACTTCCTGTTTGTAGCACATTAGTATATTTGAGGGGGGGGGACTTTTCAAGATGGGTGGCGACCATGGCGGCCATTTTGAAGTCGGCCATTTTGAATCCAACTTTTGTTTTTTCAATACGAAGAGGGTCATGTGACACATCAAACTTATTGGGAATTTCACAAGAAAAATAATGAACTATATTCTTTCATGAGTTATTTACAAGTTTATGACCACTTATAAAATGTGTTCAATGTGCTGCCCATTGTGTTGGATTGTGAATGCAACCCTCTTCTCCCACTCTTCACACACTGATAGCAACACCGCAGGAGAAATGCTAGCACAGACTTCCAGTATCCGTAGTTTCAGGTGCTGCACATCTGGTATCTTCACAGCATAGACAATTGCCTTCAGATTACCCCAAAGATAAAAGTCTAAGGGGGTCAGATCGGGAGACCTTGGGGGCCATTCAACTGGCCCATGACGACCAATCCACTTTCCAGGAAACTGTTCATCTAGGAATGCTCGAACCTGACACCCATAATGTGGTGGTGCACCATCTTGCTGGAACTATGATGTTGGTGATAGGGAATTGCTGGCCATCAGGTCGGCTTTGGAGGAATGGCGGTACCTCCTGGAAGGAGCAGCTCACCCGGTATTGGTTTTTACTGACCATAAAAACCATAAAAAAACCATATGCTGTGAAGATACGAGATGTGCAGCACCTGAAACTACGGATACTGGAAGCCTGTGCTAGCATTTCTCCTGCGGTGTTGCTATCAGTGTGTGAAGAGTGGGAGAAGATGGTTGCATTGACAATCCAACACAATGGGCAGCACATTTAACACATTTTATAAGTGGTCAGAAACCTGTAAATAACTCATGAAAGAATAAAGTTACATTAAAACCAAGCACACCATTGTTTTTCTTGTGAAATTCCCAATAAGTTTGATGTGTCACATGACCCTTTTCCTATTGAAAAAACCAAAGTTGGATTCAAAATAGCCGACTTCAAAATGGCCGCCATGGTCACCACCCAGCTTGAAAAGTTTCCCCCCTCACATATACTAATGTGCAACAAACAGGAAGTTAGTATCACTAACCATTCCCATTTTATTAAGGTGTATCCATATAAATGGCCCACCCTGTATGTATATGTATACTGTATACTCCAAGATGCAGAAAGACAGTCTAAACAATGGGATTTCAGAAACCACCAAGCTTTTCTTAAAAGATATTGTCACCTTTACTGTTCAAGGTAAACTGTCAGTGTGTTTGTAAAGGGCACTTCCTGCCCCAATTATACTAACCTTACCAGCATTGCCTTGTCGCTCCTGCCCTTGTCACAGCCAGAGAAAATACCCGGCTGTGAGCTTGTTGAAATCATGTCAGTTGGGTGCTGCCTTGGAATGGGGGGGGGGGGGGGTAAGGGTTAATGCCTTTCCTAGTTCTTTGGTTTTGGCGGGTTATTTTATGGACTGACCCCCTGGTCCTGTGATATAAAAGAGGGACAGTGGTCTGGAGCTGAGTGCCCCTGAGTGAAGAGGCCCAGAGCTCGAAAGAGAACCCGTGATGGAGAAGATCGGAAAGAAGCCCCAGGGAGGAGTTAAGAATGTTGCTTGCTACTGCCACAATGTAAAAGGTCATCAGGACCTGGAAAATGCCACTTTTGGATCCCTTGACCATACATAGAATCTACCTTTGCAGGTATGCCAGGGCAACACATAGCTTGAGTTAGAATTACGGATTGAGGAGAAATACTATTCTCACTTGTTGGACTCTGAGACGTTTTTGCACTTTTCAAAGTAAAGCTTGTTCCCACCTGGTCTGAAGTTATTCAAGGGGTGTAATGCAAGTAACTGGCACCTTTTTTACAGTTTGGGTCACTGAGGTACTTTGGGGTATGAAGACATCAGTGCTAAAGTTGAGGTAGCGTGCAGATATGAGTGGTTACCTAGAGTAACTGAGTTTTACTAGGTAGCTTGTGGTGAAGCGTTTGCCTGGGGTAGGTGGGATAGCCTCTTGCAGGAGGGAATTGTTGTCGGCACTCTCCCCGTCAACGGTCTGTCTCCCATTGAAACGGGAGTGGACTCGCAACGCAGGGGTCCCCAGCCTGTGAAAAGGTATGGAAGAGTGAAAGGAAGTCAAGTGCAGGCATGGAGTCTGCACTAGGTGCATAACGGGACGCCATACCATTACTGAGTGAGGTAGCGGCAAGCCTCAGCATGTCCCTTCTAAATGCAAGTTCCAGAGAAGGTATACATTGTCACAAGGACACAAGAGTTAACTGGAGAACAGTTACGGTGCAAGTGTACATGGTGTACATTCACCTCTAAAAGTAGAGGCCAGCCTTAGGCCCCTTTCATACCAATGGAACAATCTGATCCGCCTGTCCTTTTTTCAGGCTGACCTGATCGGACCACCCATTGTTCTCTATGGAGCGGCGGATGTCAGCGAACACCTGCCGGCATCTGATCCAATTCGGTCTGCTAAAAGACATAGATTCATTCCCCTTCTGTCTGGCAGATTAGAACGGATGACAGTCGGATGGGTACGGACAGGCAGTCCATTTCCATCTGACTGCCCCATAGAGAACAGCGGGCTGTGTCCGTGTCCGCTCTGCATAGCAAAGTGGACACGGACCTGTTATCTGCCTGCTCAGTGGGGATCAGCAGAGAGCAGCGGATCCGCTTGACAAATTCCACTCAATCAGAAAGGGGCCTTAAGTTCGAGTATCCCCTCACAGTGGGCATAGTCCTTGTCCCAGGGCATTGATGGAAATGGCACAGAGCAAAGGTACCCCATATGTAATGCAGTGACTGTATCCCAAGTGCCTATCACAGCCCAGATGAACCCATCCTGGGGGTAGCCCTCTCATGTAACCCAAACTTGGCACCCAATGAGTTAATGCAAAAAGATAGAGGAAAGGTCCATCTTCACCCTTACGCTGCCTACACAGTGTTTCCGGTTATGAGGGAGAATGTGACCTCCTGCTTTGTGACAATGCTTGGGTCTAGCAGGTAAGTTCCATCACATGACAGAGGAGGGTGAAGTCACCATTACCCCCTTGTTATAATAATCCGCTCTGATGGGCCCCAAGCTGTGTCCAAAGAAGAAGGAGGCTGCGCTGAACACAGTGTCACCCTAATTTCTCAAAAATTCACAAGGTGCTAAAAAAAATGGTCAGACTTAAATCTCAGCCAGAGAAATATCTTTGAGAGAACACAGCTCAGCTTAAGACTGGACATAGATGGGCCAGCCATAGTGGGCTGATAAAAAAAAGATAAAAGGATTCTCCTATCTACATAGGCGAGTAGGATAGAGGAATCCACTGTCAGAATACACTGATCAGCGCTGCAGGCTATTGGCTAGTTGAATTAAAAATTTCCAGCATTCCCATTTAACAAATGTCAATTGTTAGATTGACTTCTGCTGAGTGGGAATGGCCATAAATGGATCGAAATTCATCTGGTCCCTGCTGAGCCGGCCAAATTTCAATCCATCTATGGCCAACTTTAGGCACAAAGCAGAGAACGTTATGTGGTAGATGTGTCAAAAAAAATCTCCACTAACAGATCTTCACAAAACTAATAACGAAGTCTTGTCGTAAATAGCCAAGTAATAAAACCATCTTGAGAATGGTCTGAGTACACAATTTCGTCTTATTTTTTTAATTTACCAAAGTCAAATCCTATTCATATTCCATAATTCCTTCTGTGATGGAGTTACCTTCATATAGAGTGGTTACGCTAATGTACTGGAAGACGCCATTCAGTTAGACACCAAACACACCCTTGACACGCGCATGCTCAGATTCCAAACTTCCAAAAGAATTTCCAGCTTGTGGGACAACAATTTAAGCACCAGCAGACAGAGGTTAAATCCACATTTAACACATGGCAGCCACCAAATCTGTTTTTGCCTCTGATACCAACACTTTCAATTTCAGTGTAGGTTGCAGCAGAATCGGGAACTGGAGCAGACAGGGGGCTTCACAAACACACTGTCACTTTGCCCTGTATGGGCAATTTTCAGTGTCCCTTTAAAGCTCAAATTTAGTGATTTTTTTTTAAATCACCATGATACTTATATTCAACATGACGTGTGCCTTGTGCTGCTGGCCTGCTGTGGGGGTTAATACGAGTGCTGGACCAGTCAGACTATGCCAGCCCCCTCCTATATTCATAGAAGCTTTACCATAGCTCCATCAATAAAAAGCACTCTATGAATGGAGGAGGCATAACTTTCTACCATCCACCTTTCCACCCTTGATAGAGGCTTTTCTATGGCTGAAGCTATAGTACAGTTTCTATGAACAGAGAAGGGGGGCATGAAGGGTGGACTTAGTCTACACTCTTAACTAGTGTCAGTGGCAGGTACCATCACTCGAAGATTAAGGCTGTGGAGGTAATGGGGGGGATGGGGGTTGGGGGGTGCAGATCCTAAAATTTGAGAAATATTATACCTTATCTGACTGATATTTCATTTGACTTGGTAATCAGGGCAAGACCTGTCGCAACCTTTTTACCTGAGTCTGGCAAGAAAAGTACTGAAATACTGGCTTTGGATGGCATAGCCAAAACCATACTTAACATTCACGCTTTCTAAGCATCTGATCACACCATGCTTTTTGGTAACACATGCATGTTACTGCAACACATAGTGGCACCTGCGCCCGGTGTTGCATGCACAGTCCCAGTGTGATGAAAGAACTTGTATTGAAATAATGCAGAGACAGTTCACAAATAACCTGGTGGCAAGCCAGGCCAACCAGGAGCATTCACAGGTCCAACAGCGTGTAGACAGCAGGTTTCAGCCAAACTGACCTGGTGAAAGGGGCGGAATTGGGCCTGGCTGTCTTGTTTTCAAGTAAGTAGGAAGAGAAGTTACAAACCCTACTCTTTCTCTCCTCATTAGGAGCCTTTCCCTGCTGCTAGTTCTGTCCCTACCAGGCAGGGTATCTGTCCCTATTCTAACCACTCACAAAATGTGCACCGAACCTGGGAGCCAGGGCCTTAACTACGCTCTGCCTGACCCAAGATGGCTGCTAGAGCCACATGGGGTGGCAGCATCCAATTTGATAGCTTCCACAGTAATGCAGGAAACCATAGAGGAACTATGTTTCTCTTGATTTCTGCTCCAACTGCAGTGGAGAATGTAGACTGCACCTGCCTACATGCAGCTCAAAGAGTTGCCTGAAGGACCTTACACCCAAGGCTGGCATCAGAGGAATAATACAATGAATACAACAATCACAAAACACTCTCTGGATTAGGTAGAAGGTAGATGCAATTAAGCCATATAGGCTGGGATAATAAAAAGTCCAAAGGATTGCAGTCCAAAAATGAACACAAAAATAGGGGATAAAAACCAGTCTTTAGTGGCAGCAAACTTGAAAAGAGCAAGGAGCGGTTCTGGAAGAAAATGGGACAAAAAGCAGTGCCTACAGTGCTGGTGCAGCCACACTCATAGCGATACAGCGGTCCTCCTGAGCACCTCACCCGGCTACAGTGGATGAACTCCTTTTGACACGTGCCCTTCTTTCTACACACCTTTGCGAGTGCAATATCCATGTGATTTTATTACTTAAATGTTTTAATACTACGCTTAGTAGGCACTGCTTTTTGTCCCATTGGCATCAGATGGCATCTACCTGGTAGAACATGCAGAAGGTGTTAACAGTAGATCAGATGGAAGACTTGTAAGTCAGGAAAGTGGTTGCTTGAAACCAAAAACCCAAGAAGCGCTTATGGATCTAACAGGGTGCACCTTGACAGGAAAGCATGGAACCCAATCCTTGAGATCATGGGTTCGAATGATGATTTGTCTGAGCCATCTACAGATGGTGGAGCAAGAAGCCAGTGCACTTCTATAGGGATTAAGTCAGTCTTTTACACACCAGAGCTGAAGAGATGTCTATCCTCCTAGGACAAGAAACATGCTGATAGTCAGATGCATTATCTTGGGCTAGCCTACAGGTTTTTTGTTTGCTAGAGTCCAATCCTCCTGTAGGTGGCAGTATAACCCATAGCTGAATGGTGTTCTCTGTCCCTCAATTGACAAAAAAGTTAGTTTTTGCTTTAACACACATGTTAAGGCACATTGATATTTTGCATATAAAACTACACTGACCTTCTCACTGCGTTGGACAAAAGCATTTTCTTGGTGGATTTTCCATGTAAAGGTGTCCCTTCTCCCTGGTAAAGACAGGGTCACATCCATGTCAATGTCATTCATTTGGGGTAAGTGAATCTGGAACTCTGATAATGCTTGAAACACCATAATGGTGGCCTGAAAGGAAAGAGGACAAAGCCAACAGGTTACAGAGTCAGTCTACTAAAACTAAGACCAAAGACCAAAGCGATTCTAAACAACCAATTACGATTCATAGTTCAATAAAGAGAAGGTTAAACCTGATTGATAGCTATGGATTTATCTATTTTACATGTCACTGTTGCTCTTAGCTCTGCCCCATTAAAAAAAAAAAACGTAAAGTGTTTTTTATAAATCTCCGGCATACGCAGTGGTTACAGGTAGGTTTTAATTTTTGCTTGGGTCCCAACTGGAGAGATTACTCACCATTTAGTGGTGTTTGTTGTCACTGGGACATTAAGAGGTATATTTATTAAAAACAAAACTAAACAAAAAAATTAAACCACCATTATGTTTTTGGATTGATGGAGGAAGTTGGCACATGGGAGAACCTAATGACTCCATGCAGACAGTGTCCCTGGTGGAAAGTGAGCCTAGGATACTTGCACCTTCTCTTTCATCCTTCTACCTGCATAGTATACTCTACCTGTGTTGATCCATAGCCCCCGCCAAAGAATCTTTGTTCTATCAGCCATCTGGCCACAGGTTCAGCCAATAGGTACTGCTTGGTGTTGAGAAGGGCCAGTAGGCCATAGGATGTAGCTTCAATCATGTAGAGATCAGAGGAATAGTCTGCCCAATGGGTGCCACCTAACCACAGGAGAAAACACATTTTAAACAAATAGTAGTAATAGTAATAATGCTTTTTTTTGGATGTTTGTGAAGGTTCTCAATTATCCAGGTCATGGTATATGTACTGAAGTAGTAGTAGTTAGTCACATTCAGCTGGACATGTTCTTTAATGTTGAAGGCATTTAATAGTTGCTCGAAGTGGCTTGGACAAGCTACTAAACATCTTCAGCATTAAGGAACAAGTTCAGTTGATTGTGACTAATTACTATATATTTTTTGTATTTTTTATAGACAGTAGGTATGCCACAACCTAATAATATATTCAACGTGTGCTAAGGTTGGAAAAATCCTTGCTTCTATGTACAGAAAAAAAAAAGACTAGTCAGTAGAACTATATATGCTGAATGGAAGGGTGACAATAGTTGTTGAGAGAAGGAAAGGGATTAACATCTAATACCTTTAATACTATCGATTACATTAAATTAATTGATTAAAAGATATGTTAGTACATAGGTTCCTCAAATAAGTAAAATAATATACAACATTTCTAGATTTATAATAGTGGAGTTTTATGGGTTGTTTGGTGGAAACCTCTCTCTACATACACATGTCCGTAGGGTAGCCATATTAATTTCTTGTATAATCAGCTTTGCTTCATTGCCAATTCCAATGCCAAATCCATCTATAAATAATTCCCTGAAAGCTCTGTCTACATTCCGTCTGCAAATTTGGAGTATGAGAAAACTCTTTAACAAACCTGTTGAACTTTTTATGAGCTGGCTTTGATCTGGAAGTTTTCCCAGCAAGGAGAGGGCATAGGATGTGATGCAGATGCTGTATGGGTTCCTCAAGGTCTTCAGCCGATTCACCAAGTAAGTGGAGCTCTTATCCAGTTTGGATTCCAGATCCTAAGGTCAATAAAGAAAGGGAAATAGTGAGGGCAAAAAATCAAGGCAGCCATCTATCATGGACTCCAGTTACTGAGACACCACTAATCTGAGCATTTTCCACCTATACATTGGAAAAAGGCTAACATGTAGTGAATGATGGTAGTTTAAGGTATACCCCCAGTATAAGAATCAAGGCTAGAGTAATGAAAAAAAAGAAAAATGTATCTTCTGCTGCAATTCTTGCCTTAAATCCAGAGCTGTCTCTTTCAGTATTTCTATTCCATTCCTCTAGTTGATTTCACTAGTGGTCTTTCAGACTGAATGATGGCCAATATGATCTCAAGTTGTTACATATACTAAACTTTAGTTGTAAACAAATATTTCTAGTTCTTACTTTAGCATTTTTTTGCATGAAGCAGCTGCTGGTATTCCTGTATTTCATAGATCCAATATATATGGGCTTTTGATTGTGTCTGAACTGGCTGTCTCCTCCATTCAGCTCAAGATGAACTCAAAAGCAATCCAGAAGGAGCAGCTCCTTGAGTGACTGAAAGTCAAATCAGAGCAACTGAAACGCAAGCCAAAGCATCTCAAAAGCACTTGAAAGCATGCTGCATTTGACTTGAGCTTGAAGCCTGATGTCTACATTTATCCCAATGAGACCATTGGAAAGATTGAAGTCTGTGCATGGACCATAATGGTAGGGAGCTACCAGAAGGCCTAAGTACGAATAGGGCCACTAATGTTGGTGCCACCTGTCCCATTGCTGTTAAAGAGAGATGAGGTTCAGGTCCACTTCAACCATGAGTTGGAGGAGAGTCCTACATATAGACAGGCACAGGTTCTCCTCCAGACTGTAGGTGGTGCTGTGCCATTGCTACAGGTGGAGTGAAGTCTGTTGAGGGAATTGTTGCCTTATGGACTTTGTCAGGATCTCAGAGAAGCCAGCTGTGCGATTGAACCCTGCAACCTCTTGAGACCTCAGACAGTCATCTTGACTGGGAACCTTATATATAGGGCCTCCTGCATCATTCAGGTGCTCCTGAAGTAAGGGGTAGGTTAGGGACAGAGACCCTGCTGGTGAGGGAAAGTGCATAGCTCAGGAAAAGGTTTCTGGTGGGTAGCAGTCATGTACAACCCCAGTCTTGAGGAAACATCCTGGTATCTGAACCAGTAATGTGGGGCTCTTCTCAGCAGCATTATAAGTGCCATCCTGGTACGTCACAAACTGTCACCCCTCTAATAGAATCCATCCTCCAGTAATACAGGCCCAAAACTGGTGACACTGTATAAATACCAACTGCTACATTGCTTTTTATCAGCGTCTACAAAAACTATCTTTATTCATTATCACTAACCTGTGTACAATATACCAGATACATTACAACATCAAGTACCGCAGTGGTTCTCAACCTCAGTCCTCAAGTACCCCCAACGGGCCATTTTTTGGGAGCTTTCCTTTTGATAAAATAGCTCTTATCAATACCGGCTGTGCAAAGTAAAGGAAAACCTGAAAACATGGCCTATTGGGGGTACTTGAGGACTGAGGTTGAGAACCACTGCGTATGTGGTCTCTGCCTGATTGGATAACCCTGGGCCTAGGCTTTGAGGTTTGAGGTTCCTGTGATGAAAAAGCATGTACTAAAACCACCTGAAAAAAAGCCTTTTTTTCAAACTGAAATGAAACATTTTGGGGTGCTACTGCTGTATGTAAGCCAAGCTAATTGTAAAAGAAAAAATCAATTGCACGGCCAAATACTGTGCATACTGCCGGTGTTTGCGCACACTGTGAAAATTGTGTTTCATAACACCACGTACAGCTTTATGGCACCCCTCAAACATTTATATGATTTGTGTATTTGTAATGTTGCCCTCAAAGCCGCATGAAAAGACCTCCCTGCTATATTGCACTTTTATTATTTTTTTTTTTTTTGCATTGCTGCATGTTCCCCATTGCGGTGCCCAGCTTCTCATGCTTTTTTCGACAGTAGCCCTATTAGCTCCAAAAACGGCAAAAGTTTGATAACAGAACGGATTCACTGTGAGATTTGAGCTTGCCGAATTTCAAACAGGATTCGCTGAACCCTTGGTGAATTAAACCTGGGCAGATATACTATCCCACTGACCATCAAGGGGATAACACACACGATAACAATTGAGATTTCTCCTACAGGTGCCTAAATGAGGGTATAGATTAAAACATTTAGGTCTACGCTAGGGCAAGATTCACCCCCCCCCCCCAACAGATTTTAGTTAGATTTGCTACTAAGTTCAGGTTCACCGAATTTCAAACAGAATTGGCTGAACCCTTTGCAATTCAAGCCTGGGCAGATTTGCCAATCCCTACTACTAGACTGAACACTGGCAGCTGTGGATGACGAAGGGTACCATAAGAGGCCACGTCCCTACCAGACCGGTCAAATAGGAGAATTCATTGCATTCAGTAATCATTACCATACAAAAACAAGGCATTACTTACTGGAACTTCATTTTGGCAGAAACTCTTGGCTTCCACTAGGGCGATGAAGACAAATGCGGTGAGCGAAGCATCAGGGTCGGTGTTTCCGGTTCCTCCCTGCAAAGGCAGGATAACTTAATACCATCCATATAGATTACCCAGACTAGGCTATTATCCTAATACACACTGCCAGGTCACAGAGTAATGCTATGTGCTGGCGCTTACCAATCAGGATTATGGCCTGTACACACGATTGTTGGCCAACGACGGCCGTCCAACAGCCTGTTGCCCGATAATCTGACCAATAGTACGCACGATTCAACAGCCTATTTCCAATTGTCGTCCAACAGAAGTTGGCTAACAAGACTAGAAAACTTTTGTTGGCCAACAAGGCATTGGCCAATTGTTGGCTCGTGTGTACAGAAGTTGGGCCAACAAAAGTTGGAAGTGCAAATACGCATGCTCGGAATCCAGGAAGTGTTCAGTCGTGTAAACCTGTGTTCCTAGTTCAAAAATCACATTCATCTGAACCTCCTCGTTATACGCTCGTAGCACGTCACTACGTTTGCCTTGATCGGACGACTACTAGACTACCATTGGTACGCTAGACAAAACAGCTGACAGCCGATTTGGACAAAAGTTGGATGTGCGGTCGTACGATTATCAGCGCGTGTGTACGAGGCTTTACTCTGATCTGTCCTGGAAGCCCTGCAGAAAGAAGAGGGAGAAAAGCAGGGATTTCAAATCCCCAAACTGCTGCACCAGCTGCATGGGCACTGACAGGCAGCTCATCACCCACGCAGGTTAGTACAACGGGGACCGGGCAGGGGGGGGGTTAGTTCACCTTTTCATTTTTTTCTGAAAAAGAGAATGTACACTTTTTTGGAGCGGCTGTGTTAACCATAATTTACCCTTTCTGTACCATGTTTGTAGATCTCATTATTAGTTGTAAACTAGATGGGCACAACAAAAGGTTAAAGATCTCAAGGCTTGCATGTTGCATTATATGTTAACACACTTTAAAAAAAGTAGTTCCTCAGTCTGTCTCCTAATTGCATATTGCAAGATAGGGTCGTATGTATAAATCTGCTCCAAAGAAACAACTGAATATTATATAAATATAATGAATAATATATAATTATAATATTATATTTTTAAAAAATATATTTGAGGTTTGCTGTGCGAATGGGAAAACATACCAAATAAATAATGGGGGTTTCTCAAATCTGACTGCAAAAATGCAAACGCATTTTAGGGTTGAGGGCGTTAAAGCGGTGTTAAACCCAAAGGCAAACGTTTACTATATTGCAGCTTACCAATTCTTAGATGTAATGGCTGCATTAGTTTCCTTTTTTAGGCTTTCTTTCCTATATTTTCATCTGGTGATCCAGCCAGTAAGTCTGTTTTGTATTCCAACAGAAAAGCTTTCTTGCAGTTACAGGGATGAGACAGATCATTTAACACAGACAGGGGTGCCTATAATGATCAGATTTCATTTATTCATGTAAAACCTTTATCCCAAAAGGAAAAAAAAACATGTTTGCTGTAATTGATTATAAAGTATTAGCTGGAGCTTGGTTTCAAATTGT
Organism: Glandirana rugosa; assembly: GCA_018402905.1. Lineage (NCBI taxonomy): Eukaryota > Metazoa > Chordata > Amphibia > Anura > Ranidae > Glandirana > Glandirana rugosa. The sequence goes on along the minus strand of BLSH010071085.1, from coordinate 550,490 downwards.
TAGTGTATTTAAATCAGCTAGTCCACCCCCTCCCCCCAGATTGCCAATGCTGCTGCCCAAATGTGCCCCGTGCTCCTTCATCCAGAGTGAAGACACTCGAGTACAGGAGGTGTGTTACTGGCCTAATCACTGAGTAAGACAGAGGGAAAAAAAGCCTTAAATAGAAAACGAATGCAGCCACTACAGCTTACATTTTTTGTTATGGGTCCTAAATCGGATACAAATTCCATAACACATGCAACTCACATAAAAACATGAATAAACTTCTAAGTCTGCTGTACCCCAAAGCTAAGTCACATTTATGTGGCTGATTGAAGTTAAATCCCACACAGTTAGCACATCCCTATTTATATCTACCCATGTTACCATAATAGAGAAACACTTTTTAACTACTGGCCCACAATCAAAATGTTCCTTGTTTCTCAAAACCAAAAATCCTCATGTATGGAAGCAGGGGCGTTGCTAGGTCTACAAAAGATCTGGGGCTAGAGCCCATAGCAGCAAAGTAGAGTCGTACGCTTGAGCAGGCATACACATGTATATAATATACATGTTTGCGTGTGTGTATATGTATATATATTTATAACATCGTTACATTTCTGAGTGCAGATCCCCCTTACATCAGTGTCCCCGGAGAGCCCCTTCCTTACATCAGGGTCTCCAGAGAGCCCCTTCTTTACATCAGAGTCCCCAGAGAGCCCCTTCCTTACATCAGGGTCCACAGAGAGCCTCTTTCTTACATCAGGGTCCACAGAGAGCCCCACCTTACATCAGGGTCCCCAGAGAACCCCCCTATACATCAGGGTCCCCAGACAACCTCCCCATATATCAGGGTCCCCAGAGTTCCTCCCCATACATCAGGGTATCCAGAGAGCCTCCCCATACATCAGGTGGAGGCGAGGGCCGAGCTGGAGCCCGTGCTACCATGGCTCAGTCTGCCCCGCCTCCTGCATTCTGGACTGGGACATACCTGCAAATTGCAGAACTGCACCCACCCGGTAAGAGACTCGGGGCTATAGGCCCCAGACTCGGGGCTGTAGCCCCAATAGCCACCCCCTAGCAACGCCCCTGTATGGAAGCCTTGCTTAAGTTCATGGAATAACCTTTTATTCCTACATTTCCCAACATACCACCATCTCTCCATGTATGACGGGAGCATCTTCCTTGAACACTCCATTGGGTAACTGCTTTTCGGAAAGGAGCCAATTCATAGCCCCACACAAAATGTTTTTTTCTATGTTCATCAATCTTGTTGCCATTGCAAACACCTTCACCACATAGGCGGTGAGCCTATTGAAGGAAAAAGATCCGATAAAAGAGATGGAAGGCAACACATGAAAAGCAAGGAATGTGATGAGATGTATGGAAATATATGGCCAACATGTGACTTGATGGTCTTACCAAGTGCTGGCAGGTCTGTTAGTAAATGCAGAGTAGGAGTTTTCAGGTTTCCGATAAGTCATCTGTTGGATGTATCCTAGAGAAATAAGCATGAACATCCATGTTAGCTGAGAATTTTTCTTTTAACTGGATTAGGATGAGTTGACTTTCTCACATTCTAGGCCTACCTTGTTCAATGTTTTTAATGGCCTCTGCTCTGCGTTCAACCCCTACTCTTTCCCACTGGTTGGTGGTGTCAAGGTAACGAGTGGCAATCACAGTTGGCGTCATGCTCATCATAATCTGCTCTCCACAACCAGAGGGCACCGTGATTAAATGCTTCAGTTTGGCACCATCAATGGAATTATCCAGAGTTTCTCCAAGAAGACTCCCTGAGAATGTGAAGGATGCAATACGTTTTACAAGATAGTGGAGTATGCAAATGGTATGTTAATTGCTGTCAAAAAACAGTCAAAGGAGCACATTTATTTTTTACATTTGGGTAGATATGACCACCACCCAGTAACTTTGCTTCTGGTTATCTACTTTTTAGTCGTATGAATGTGAGTTAGGGACCTTAGATTGTAAGCTCCTTGAGGGTAGGGACTGATGTGAATGCACAATATATATGTAAAGCGCTGCGTAAATTGACGGCGCTATATAAGTACCTGAAATAAATAAATATAAAGTACTACATAACTACTTTTGCTATGTTACATGAACCTTACTTGACCAGCGACAAATCTTCTCCCTGTCCAATGCAACTGCCTTGGCGGACAGTAAACGCACTTTCCATGAACAACGGAATGACAGTTGGAGGGGCTTAGACATGCAGTCAGGCCCCTTCCTGAATATATGTAGTGCTACTCCCATAGTTGCAGGATTACTGTCCAGGTTCCTCTTAGGCTTCGCCCTGCAGCCAGGCACACAGGCTAATTCAAACATTTCTTTAATGACCAATCCAGGGGTATGGGTTTTTTTGCTTTTATTTTTATAGAATCTGCATAGGGTTGAGGGAAGTAGGTGAGGGTTTCCAAAAACAATAACTATGTACAATTGAGGACTTAGGTATTCTTCAGGACAAGCTATATAAAAGCCGGTGCTTGTAGCAAACAGTAGATTTCCGCTTTTAGGTAGTAAAAGAAGTAGCATTAGTAGTATTTAATATAAATAATAAATATATCTGTAAATATCTTTCTTAGAGCCACAAGAGCAGAGTCCCTTTATCCACTTGCTGACCAGCCACCGTCGTTATACGGCAGCAGGTCGGCTCTCCTGCGCGAATTGCCATAGCTTCATGGCGGTTCGCACAGGTGCTGTAACCGGCGGGCACACGCTCGTGCCTGCGGGTCGGGCGGACTCGATGTCCGCCAGCGACCCACGATCGCCTGTTACAGAGGCAGAACGGAAATCTGCCTATGTAAACAAGGCGGACCAGTGTCATTTTTTACATCGACCACTGCATTTTTATAGCACTGATCAATGTAATAATGTCACTGGTCCCCAAAAAGTGTCATTTGGAGTCAGATTTGTCCGCCGCAATGTCGCGCCGCGGTCCCTCTAAAAATCGCTAATCACCGCCATTACTAGTAAAAACAAAAAAAAATAAAGTCTCTTAATCTATCCCATAGTTTGTGGACACAATGACTTTTGCGCAAACCAATCAATATACGCCTATTGCGATTTTTTTTTACCAAAAAATATGTAGAAGAATATATAGCAGCCTAAACTGATGTATACATTTGTTTTTTTTTAAATATTTTTTTTGGATATGTATTATAGCAAAAAGTAAAAAAGAAATTGTTTTTTTTTTTTTTCAAAATTGTAGCTCTTTGCTTATAGCTCAAAAAATAAAAACCGGAGAGGTGTTCAAATACCACCAAAAGAAAGCTCTATTTTTGGGAAAGAAAGGACGTCAATTTAGTTTGGGTACAACGTCCACAACCGAGCAATTGTCAGTTAAAGCGAGGCAGTGCCATATCACAAAAAATGGCCTGGTCAGGAAGTGGGTAAATCCTTCCGGGGCTGAAGTGGTTAAGTAAAAATTAGCTGGACAAAGCTCTTCAGTACACCAGCCGGTATACCCTTTAAATAGACTACAGCTGAGTTTCTCTAGCACCAGAAGTCCCCAAGATCTTTCAGAATGTCTGTACTCACACAGGGCTCAAGTAACAGCTTTCTGTCTCCTTCCAACTTCCAAGCAACACCTTACTTCAGTGATACCAGACTAGATCTCCTGCTGACAGCTTCCCTTCAGTCAGCTTTCTTTAGCTCCAGGGTCTCAGCATCCAGGCCCTCAGGTCGCAGACAAGTAGCAGTGCCAGGGAGGTCAGTGTGCCCCTCCAGGCTGGACTAATCCTCTCCAGGAAAAGACCCAGAGATCAGTGTGCTCACAGAATATATACAGTCTCCCAGCATGCCATCAGAACCTGCCTCTCTGGGATAGGCCAGGACTGTGTCAATATTCATGCTGCCATCTGCATAGTTCCACACCTATCATCCAGAAACTTCTCAAGCACTTTACTGTAGATGCAGAGCGAACCATTAGATCAGAATGGCAGCAGCTGAGCGCACTAAGCAGACCTAACTATCAGATTGCAGTTTCAGTACAGTGAGCAAACTATGCTTTTACCTAGCAAATAATAACAGCCACATTGACTACAGTGTGGCAACTAAATTTACCTATCAAAACACACACTAATTCTAACTATCTTATTCCTAGCACCTATCTAGGAGGGTGCTACATGTAGTTTTAGAAAGAAACACAGAACAATGTTTTGCTAGTTAAAAAGTGTAATACATGCCATCTTGTGGTGTATGCTCTTAGGCTCCATTTACATGGGACACTGCTTCAACCTCTCCTGAACGTTTTATCTTGACAACTAGAAAACGGTATCTAAAACGTCCATTTTGCTGCATTTTGCATGCCGCATTTTGCCGCGTTCGCGTCTAGGAGCGTTTTTGAAAAAAATAATTAATTTTTATTTTTTTAAATGGAAACGCCTGTAAATGAAACGCTCCTAGTTGCGAGTTACAGCGTTTAGGCGCGTTTACAAGCTGTTTGGTGTTTCAAATGCCTCTGAACTGGCATCTGAAACCATTTTTTTGCATTCCAAAAAAAGCCTCTAAACTCAACTGCCTGGAAACAACCTTAACTGACCCTGTGTACATATACTGATAAGATAACATAGAGAAAGTTCAGGGGCAGCTGAAAGAAATGCCCAAATGCCTCTAAACGTCTGTTTACCAGCTGCAGTGCAAATGAGGCCTTAGGCAGGACTACAGTAATGCCCCATACACACGATCCGAAAATCGGACGACAGATCGTCCGGTTTTTTTTTGCATGCTAATCTCAGATCGAATCGGAAGAGTATACTAAAGTCACGAATATTCTCGTACGACAGAATAAAAAATCAGAAGTGATGTAATGTGTTGTAGTGTATTTGTATTGTATTGTCGGACGACAACTGTACTGATTAAACGAAAATCGTACGAACGGGCACCATACGATGAAAATGTTCATGCTTGTCCAATCGAATATTATCCGATGAACTGTCATGATCGGCTCTCGTAAGCTGTGTACTAACGATCCGATTCCTATGAGGTATTTTTTGTCCGATTTTCGGATCATGTGTACGGGCCATAAGTCTAGATGTCTAACAGGTTCAGTAAATGACATCTGATAAATAAAGGCCAGCTGGTAGTAGCCAAGGTTGTTCCTTCCATGACCTTTGAGGTAGGACTATGAACCTGATCCCATACTTGTAATCAGTCTACAGTGCTGATATACTTGATGAAAATATATACATTTGTGATTTTCTGATGTGGTGGGAGCTAAACAGAGGCGAACCACATGGGATACAGCCATTATCAACCCATTGGCCCTATTATGCCTACCACTGTTGGTACTTTGACACATGTCGGGGGTAACTTAGAGGTTGAGAATTTCTCAAGGTCAAAATAATGGATCATCAATCCTTTTCCCAGGGTACAGGGGCCCTAATGTAATTGGTGGACACAATGGCACACCCAATGTTGTTCCTTTGGTTTTTCTAACTTTACAGGGGCTACACAAACACCATCTTCTAGGAACAGAAGTGTCAGCCTAATACTGAAGATTGGAATAATTGGAACAAAAAGAATATTGGGACTTTATAGGCACAACATAAACTACAGAAACATTATGTACATTAAAAAAGTGTATGTTTTATTACAAATCAAGTTTAAAAAACATTAATAAAACCATGACGTAGTACCCCTGAATCAAAACGTGATCACTGGTGGGTCACACCACCTTCCCCCCAAAAACCATATAGGTGGGGAGCCCCCAATCTTGAACAATGATAAAAGTATGTGCAAAATTGCTGTTCAAAAGCTAAATAGCACTAGCTGGCTAATGGCATGAAATACTCACAAACCGGGTAAGTAATATTGTCCAAGAAGGGGGGGGGGGTGATTTTTCCTTCCTTCTTGGACAATATTAGTTACACGATTTACCAGTATTTCATGGCATTAGCCAGCTAGTACTATTTATTTAGCTTTCGAACAGCAATTTTGCACATACTTTTATCATTGTTCATGATTGGGGGCTCCCCACCTATATGGTTTTTGGGAGGAGGGGGGTGTGACCCACCAGTAATCACGTTTATTAATGTTTTTTAAACTTGATTTTAAATAAAATATACACTTTTTTAAATATACATAATGTTTCTGTAGTTTATGTTGTGCCTATAAAGAACCAATATTCTTTTTGTTCCAATTATTCCTTGCTTCTAATAGGGATTTGGCACAGTTTACTTTATTTGTCCACAGTAGCCACCCCAAACTATTACTGAAGGTTATCTAAAATTTATAGCAGATAAGAAAACACACTACCAATGACATACATAACATCTGGCAATCCACAATGAGCTCCTCATCACAAACCTTCAATGTCAGAATGAAACCACTTACCTTTTACACTAACATAGGTCTGGGCTTCAGAGTTCGGAACAATATCATTTGGTGGAAAAGTATTAATGGTGACTACCTGGACTCCAGGTGCTGCAAGGGTTTACAGAAAGGAAAGACAGTCATTGGTTGTGAGTAGATGGCTCAACAGGTATAACAGAGATAGGGGTCAGGGAGAGAATATTGATAGATGTCAAGAAAGGTTTTGAAAGCCTATAGGCTGCCTATAATCAGGTAGATCCTAAAAGATTTTTTGTATCTTAAAGGGGGAGTTTTTTTTTTTAGAATTGTTATCTCGTGGGACTTCTTTTTTTAGCTTTGGGTAAATTGGTGAAAATTAGGAACGTCTATCTGTCTGTATGTTCACTGGGGAGAATCATTATCACTGTCTGTCTTTTTTGCCTATTTTTACTAGGACATGAGTGAGAAACATTAAATTTTTGCTGGAACAGGCGTAGAGGGGCAAACCTCCCAATTTCGACACCTGTTTTAATAACCTGTCAAAGATGGCTTTTCTCTACCCTTTGGGAATATTTCCTTTCATGTCTTGTATAACGGGTGTAGGTGGGGTGCAGAGCAGTGCAGAGGAAATAATTCGCACAGTCAGGTGCAATATAAAATTTGTATTGAAGTAATGCAGCAAGAGGTAAAATCAAACCCAGTGGAGAGACCACCCAGCTGGGTGCAATCACGGTTTCCAGCATGTGAACAGAGTGGGTTCCAGCCAGGCTGACGGTGTCTGTAGAGAGGGGCAGAAAGCGGCCTGGTCGTCTCGTGCCCAGTCGGTATAATGTTCTGAAGAGCAGTGACCCTACGCTTTCCCTCCTTTTACAAAACCTTTCCCTACCGCTGGAAGTGTCCCTAACACAGGGGGTACCTGTCCCTACTCTGGCAACTCACAAAATGCGTGCTAAACATGGGAGCCAGGGCCATAAATAGGCTCTGCCTGACCCAAGATGGCTGCTCGAGTCACATGAGGATGCAACATCCAATAGGATAGTTTCCCCAGGTACCCAGGAAACCATAGATACACCCTGTTTCTCTTGACTTCCTTTCCAACAACAGTGTCGCTGTGGAAGAGCACCACCTGCAGTGGAGAATAGAGTACACCTGCCTACACAGGGACAGGGAATAAATCTCAAAATCTCTCCAGCGGGATTACTGAAAGCAATAGAATCCTGACAAAAGTTTTAAACCTCTCCTGGTCTATCCAAAAAGAATAATTTTGGCGGAATATGCCCTTTACACTATTGAGGAACAACAAGGATTATTACTAGTGCTCCTAACATGTTTTCTAACAATTCATAGAAGAAGAATGCCATGAAATGTTATATAAAACATTGTTATTTTGTGATCTGCTCAGTATCTTATCTTATAAAGCTTGTTAGACATTCCATTTTTCAACTTGTAATACCTAACTTTCCAAACATGAAGCAGATCTAAACCCAAAATCCGAATTTTAATTTATTGCAGATTACTGGTCCTTAGATATGGTAGCTGCATTTGTTTCCCTTTTTAATTTTTTTCTTTTATTTTCACCTGGCAACCCTGGTAGTAATGCACCTCCTATCCTAGGGTGACAATAGTCACTCATTGTTCTGTATCTATGGAGGAGCATTGTTGTCACCATAGGCTCCTCTTATTTAGATTTTAATTTCCTCCTCTCTCCTCATCCCCATAACGTAGGGTGGAGATGGTTTGTAGCCAAGAAATCGGATTACATTGCTTGAAATATCAGTTCCATGCAAAGGAAGTTACAAGGACGCTACATTTCTGGTACGGTCAACGAGAATTTTTCCATAAATAATTGTACCAGCAATGGGAATGTTGCACATTGAGATGCAAAATAAAACTGCACAGGCATAGCCCTTTCTCAAAGTTTCCTTGAGAAAGCGCTTTGCCTAGCGCAAAACATGTTGCAATAAAATTTGTTCCTACTGGCAAATTTATAAAAGAAGAATATTATTTTGGATCTCAGTGTGCTGCATTCCGTTTACTGGTACAACTGACTGCTTCGGGGGGGACGAGCCACGCTAGCACATGAGATTTCATTGTGGGGAGTGGAGCCTGATCTCATCTGGAGCGGCTTGTGAAATACTTGACAGAGGAATTTTTCTGTACTTTTCTGTACTTACAGGAAATGTATTCAGCCTGGAAACAAATGCAGCCATCCACCACTTTGGGACTTGTCCTGATGATCATTCCTTGACTGACCAAGCTGAATGATTGTTGGCAGTTTCTATTGGTATATCCTGGACTGGAAGGGTATTCCTGACTATGCATTTATATATGTTGTACTTTCATGTCACAAATTTCTATCTGTTATTGTAATTTTGTTGACCTATGGGATTTTTACTATGTTTGGAAGAAAGATTGGCATTTGACTTTTAAAACTATATTCCTGATATTGTGAAACCGAAAAGGGGGAAATTGGCACTAATTCAATCTCACAAAATGAGTCCATGAATAAAGTCCATAAATCAACGTGATGATCCCACATAATGAAGATGTGATCTTCTTATATCAGAAGAGTGATCTTCCAGAAAAAAACACCAATAGCCACCACCAAAGTGAGAAGTGCCCACTCACCGTAGCTCCAGGGACCTCTAAATTAATAAAGGGATATTGCCGAAGCACTTATTGATCTTTATTCATTCGTAGGTCACTGGAGCTACAGTGAGTGGACACTTCTCACACTGGTGGTGGCTATTGGTGTTTTGTTGGAAGATCACTCTTCAGATATAAGAAGATCACATTTTCATGGTGTGGGATCATCATCACGTTTGATTTACGGACTTTATTTATGGACTTTTTTTGTAGTTGATTTTGTGAGGTTGAATTAGCACTGAATTCCCCTTTTTTGGTTTCACTGTACGATAGTATTTTACTATAGGTAAGGCAGCTTCATTGTTTATTACAGGGAAGCAGATGCATTTATGTTTATGTTAATATATTCCTGATAATGTCTTTAAAGTCCCTTGGGGCATTCTCCATTTGTATTATGATTATTTAGGGATGTAGGCAAGACATTGTCTGCATGTACCACTGAACTCTGTCTAATTTTTGATTCAACCACCACATTTAAAGACTGGTATGCTGTAATATATTACATGTTTCCATGCTCTTCCCTTACACAAATAGTTTAGCTTCTATACTGACCATCAAACAGCCACTAATGACCGGTGGTTGGCCTAGACGTCCTCCACTCTCCCTACTTTTATTAGTATTTTTTTCATATTTGTTTTTTCTTTTGCTTCTTCTTCTTACTTATAGTCCCCCTTTCCTTTACCATAACCAACTGGCTCCTTCATATCTTCAACCTTTCCCCTTCTGCCTTTGCTATGTACTGATTCAAACTCCAAGGACTTCCATTTATCTGATGTGAGCCTATTTCTGATGTAAGAAGCCTTCCCACAAAGAGGAGACAACAATAGCTAATGCATTTAGCATTTTATCTCTTGGGAAACCTATGCATAAGAAAAGAAAGGTTTGAAGCCAATAAGAAGAGTTTCAATATTGATAACTCACTGCTTTCTGAGCGTTGTGGGTCCAGGATGAGACTCTGAAAATTTTTAAGAACTTTTATTCCTTCAGGCTGGAAGCAAAAAAAAAAAAAAGATAAATAATTGGTGATTAAGAGAAAGTAGACCGGGGTATTAAAACTGACCTTCACCCGAAAGCGAGTCTCCTGTAGGTGTTAGCTACAAAGGCTTACTGTGAATTAAAAAACAAAATTCTAAAGTGCAGTCGCTTATGAAATCAGTCCTCATTCTCCAACTCCTCTTAATTTTGGAGATTTGTATTGGTTTTTGGGTCCCTGTTAGAGGGAATTTCTCTTTCCTCTTTCCTGAAGTCAATGGTCAACCAAAATTGAGCAGAAATGAATTGCCATTATCATTTGCTACACTCACCACAACCTTCAGTTGCTTGATCACTCCATCGGTATAGAAATAATCTTTGACTGAAGCTTTTATTTCTATGTTAATATCTTCAGGACTTCCAACACCACTCACATCGTTTACTATTACCGTTAAGTAAAGACGAGTTAAAACCAACTGGTAACTGAAGTCCTTTCTCCTTTCTCTTTAAGGGAGATTGTCCCTGGGTTTTTGGTTATGTTTAGAGGTTTTAATTCTCCTCAACCTCTTACTCCTGACTAAAGTATTCGCTGACGTGAAATCTTAAAACAAAAAATTAAGTGTCATTCGGAAACATCGATTGTGGATGTCCTCTGAGCGAAAGCCCACTTCCAGTCAAAATTATGGGGCC
>BLSH010071085.1:521140-538761 GCA_018402905.1 Glandirana rugosa | reverse complement strand
ATTGCCATTATCATTTGCTACACTCACCACAACCTTCAGTTGCTTGATCACTCCATCGGTATAGAAATAATCTTTGACTGAAGCTTTTATTTCTATGTTAATATCTTCAGTCACTAGAGGAACAATGATAAACGGGAGGATCAGAGTCCCGCTGGGTTCTATTTTGACCACTTGACGGAAATTGCCTTCTTGAGTTGCTGCGCTGCACATCTTCTCATTGTAGATCAGATCCACCGCAGCCTACAAAAGACAGATGGATAGTACATTTCAGAGCTAGGAAGTGACAGAAAATTTTCCCTATTAGGTCATAGACAGAAATAGAAGCCTGGCAGAAATATGTATCCAGCAATTGCAAAGCCAAAAATTATTAAGCAATGTTGTACGTGTGTTTAGCACGGCAGGGGGCATTATCACAGACAAGCACAGCCCCCTTTCCACAGCCAACGTGGACAAGCTAACGCCACAACAAACAGCACCACCAGCTGTTAGGCAAGGTCTTAACAGGAGGCAGCATTTCAGCAACATGGTGGAAGAGTATGTGTGCACACGCCTACACGTACTGACTGATGGGTCTGCCCCATTTAACTTCTGGGTCTCCAAATTGAGCATATGGCCTGAGCTTGCCCTTTATGCCTTGGAGGTGCTGGCCTGCCCTGCAGCCAGTGTATTGTCGGAACGTGTGTTTAGCACAGCAAGGGGCGTTATCACAGACAAGCGGAGCTGTTTGTCCACAGCCAACATGGACAAGCTAACATTTATTAAAATGAACCAGGCATGGATCCCACAAGACTTGTCTGTACCTTGTGCAGAATAAACATTTAGACCGGACTCACACAGCCATTGGTATACTTGTTTTTTTGAATATGCCTCAATATTTTGGGGGCTACCCCAATTATAAAAAAAAACAGTGTTGGCTACCTCCTCCTCCACCACCGCCACTTTCACCTACACTGCCATGGTCACGGCCTAGTCAACCTCTAGGCTCCTACTCCACATCCACCCCCCTTCCCATTTTTTTTATTTGATTTTAATTTATTTTCCCTATCCCCATTTTTTTGTAGGGCACTTGTCCTACTCTTACCCCCATTTTACTTCCTTTTGCAGCCCTCTAGCACTTGCCAGCACTTTTTTAGAGCCATTTTATAGTGCCCAAAAGTTCGGGTCCCCATTGACTTAAATGGGGTTCGGGATAAAGTTCGGGTCAAGTTCGGTCCCGAACCCGGACTTTTTCCCGAAGTTCGGTCGAACCCGAACATCCAAGTGTTCGCTCAACTCTATTAAGCATCCTTCTTTTGAAGTCCCTTTAGTGACCTTTCAGCACTTTTAATTTAAGATTTAATTATTTGATATAGAAAGGGAGGTTTTCAAAGCTTTGTCACAGTAGTTGTGGTTTGTTGACCCTGTCCCAGTGACAACTTCCCTCCTTATGCCTTTTCCTACTGTCAAAATGACAGGAACTGAGGTGAAAAGGTCTCCCCAATAGAACAAGTAGTGTAATAAAAACCTGCACCCCCCTCCAAAAAAGATTCAATGCACTAATAGAAGATGCTCATCAGCACCCGTGTGTTTTTCGTCATTCAGGACATATCTAGAATACACTTCACCTCTCTCCAGTTTTGCGCGTTTTTGTAATTTTTTCTTTTTTATCCATGTGTGAAACGAAACCCCTGTTTTATAACGCACACTGTTAGACAGGATAATTCAGTTGGTTGCAGGCTGGGAATTTACTTGAGATATTAGTAGTGGGTTCCTGGGTGAGGTTATTGTAGGCCTCTTCCTTATATAACTGTTTTCATTTTACTTATTTATTTATATTTTATTTGTGAATTACTTGGCTGGTTATATCATATAGATTATGCACACCGTAGATCAAACATTCTCAGCTAGGGTTTCTCCAGGAATGTCCAGGGGTTCCTTGAACTGTGGCTGATTGACTTCCCATCTAATAGAGCCTGCATAATTCTAAGGCCAACATCCACTTGGCAGAACCAGTGGCATGGCACCAATTAATTTAACTTTATCTGTGACATTGGTTTCATAGGTTCCTTGCCTAGAGGTTTTTTAAAGTGGTAGTAAACCCCCCTATCATTTTCAGCCAAGGAAGCTGCCATCTTAGCCTCGGTTTGATCTACAACTGCCATGATGCTGCACATGTGATCAGCTATGACACCAACCATTGGATGGTTTGACAGTTTGGTTTAGAGCACAACCAATGGGAGTGTTACATTTCCGGCACGTGCTGGTTTTTAAACCATTAAATGGATGGGTTTACTACCGCTTTAAGTACTGAACTCCATCTGGAGGGTACTTACTAACTGTGCTACGGTTCAATGAGCTAATATCCTCAGAATTTCTGGGGGCTATCTGACTCTCATAAACTGCTGGTTGCCAGCAATCAAACTATTATTATTCGGTGGGCTTTTGACAACACTCCCAGCTCTCAAAACAAATGTCTTTAAAGCGGAGTTCAACCCAAAAGTGGAACTTCCGCTGGTTGGATTCCTCCCCCCCTCAGGTGTCACATTTGGCACCTTTCGGGGGGGAGGGGGAAGAGGACACCTGTCTTTAGACAGGTGTCCTTTTCCACACATCCAGGAGCTCTGGCCGGCGGACGCGGCCGCTGACGTCAGCAGCCTGGCACCCTCCTCCCTGCTCGCTCTGCTTCTGGCTGCCTGGCCAATAGCAGAGCGCAGCAGAGTCTCACGCATGCGCAGTAAGGTGCCCGGCATGAAGCTGTACTGCTACACGCCCGGGTTCCCTTACGTGCGATGGAGACGGCTGCACCCGTCCCCTGATCCGAAGATCGGTGGCGGGTGCCAACATCGCTGGACTCCAGGACAGGTAAGTGTCCTATTCTTAAAATTCAGCAGCTACTGTAGCTGCTGACTGTTAATTTTTTTTTTTTACCTTGGACCTCCGCTTTAAGTATTTCCCATGTAAAACCAGGTATAGCAAGCAGATCCTATGATTAAGAGCTGATAGCATGGAGCATGTTAGAGAATCTGCTCCTGGTCTTAAAACAGGTTCTGGAATATGTAGTCCTCAACATGGATGATATAGCAGGGCTTCTAACTAGAGAGTCTTAGGTGATATTTGTGGTAAATGACCAATTTTTGAGCATAGAGGATAAATGTCTTGTCCTCCGGTCCAGATCCCAAGCAGGGTATACTGCCCTGTATTAAGGCCAGGGGTTGGCTCTCTAAGGCCTCAGTGCTACCTGCTCCCTCCATATAGGTAGCGTTTTTCTCCTCTTCTATGCCTCTGAAACAAAATGATATTGCACACAATGATATAAGTAATAATACTTATACAGAGTACAGATTCTTTCAAACTTTGTTTTTCACTGAAACATGGCATGTCTACATACAACACCACTTGATTGACTATATGATACTCCTCATACCCCTGGTAAAGGAGATGTGAACCCTCTGAAACATGTCGGGTGGAGGAAGATTCATTATATTTTCATATATTTCATAGCAGGTGTAATAGTAGCCTAGTTAGCCACATCTATTCTTATAATATGTTGATGTATTAATCAATTCTGTTTTTATGCACTTCACTTCTTATATACAGTATCTCACAAAAGTGAGTACACCCCTCACATTTTTGTAAATATTTTATTATATCTTTTCATGTGACAACAAATGACAATGTAAAGTAGTGAGTGTACAGCTTGTATAACAGTGTAACTTTGCTGTCCCCTCAAAATAACTCAACACACAGACATTAATGTCTAAACCGCTGTCAACAAAAGTGAGTACACCCCTAAGTGAAAATGTCTAAATTGGGCCCAAAGTGTCAATATTTTGTTTGGCCACCATTATTTTTTAGCACTGTCTTAACCCTCTTGGGCGTGGAGTTCACCAGAGCTTCACAGGTTGCTACTGGAGTCCTCTTCCACTCCTCCATAACAACATCACGGAGCTGGTGGATGTTAGAGACCTTGCGCTCCTCCACGTTCTGTTTGAGGATGCCCCACAGATGCTCAATAGGGTTTAGGTCTGGAGACATGCTTGGCCATTGCATCACCTTTACCCTCAGCTTCTTTAGTAAGGCAGTAGTAATCTGGGAGGTGAGTTTGGAGTTGTTATTATGTTGGAATACTGCCCTGCAGCCCAGTCTCTAAAGGAAGGGGATCATGCTCTGTTTCAGTATGTCACAGTACATGTTGCCATTAATGGTTCCCTCAATGAACTGTAGCTTTCGGGGCCAGCAGCACTCATGCAGCCCCCGACCATGACACTCCCACCACCATGCTTGACTGTAGGCAAGGCACACTTGTCTTTGTACTCCTCACCTGGTTGCCACCACACACGCTTAAAACCATCTGAACCAAATAAGTTTATCTTGGTCTCATCAGACCACAGGACATGGTTCCAGTAATCCATGTCCTTAGTCTGCTTGTCTGCAGCAAACTGATTGCGGGCTTTCTTGTGCATCATCTTTAGAAGAGGCTTCCTTCTGGGACAACAGCCATGCCAACCAATTTGCAGTTTGCAGCGTATGGTCTGAGCACTGACAGGCTGACCCTTCAACCTCTACAGCAGTGCTGGCAGCACTCATTCATCTATTTGCCAAAGACAACCTCTGGATATGACGCTGAGCAGATGCACTCAACTTCTTTGGTCAACCATGGCGAGCCCTGTTCTGAGTGGAACCTGTTTGTTAAACCGCTGTATGGTCTTGGCCACTGTGCTGCAGCTCAGTTTCAGGGTCTTGGCAATCTTCTTATAGCCTAGGCCATCTTTATGTAGAGCAACAATTCTTTTTTTCAGATCCTCAGAAAGTTCCTTCCCATGAGGTGCCATGTTGAACTTCCAGTGACCAGTATGAGAGAATGAGAGTGATAACACCAAATTTAACACACCTGCTCCCCATTCACACCTGAGACCTTATAACACTGACACGTCACATGACACCGGGGAGGGAAAATGTCTAATTGGGCCCAATTTGGACATTTTCACTTTGGGATGTACTCACTTTTGTTGCCAGCGGTTTAGACATTAATGGCTGTGTGTTGAGTTATTTTGAGGGGACAGCAAATTTACACTGTTATACAAGCTGTACACTCACTACTTTACATTGTAGCAAAGTGTCATTTCTTCCGTGTTGTCACATGAAAAGATATAATAAAATATTTACAAAAATTTGAGGGGTGTACTCACTTTTGTGCGATATTGTATATTTTTATTATTCAAGTGCCTTAAAAGTCTCAAAAGAATAGGGACATTTCTCTGTCAGTATATATACCATAGTTTGTAGACACTATAACCTTCACACAAACCAATCAACCAATACACTTATTGGGATTTTTTTTTTCTACTAAAGACATGTAGAAGAATACATTTTGGCCTAAATGAAGAAATTAGATTGCATAAAAAAGAATAAATTTTTGCACACAATATCACAAAAAGAAAGCCTGGTTTTTGCTTAAAAACACAATATATGTGTTACTTTCTTTTCTAAAGTAATGACAAAGTTAATGATGAATAAAAAAGTCCATAGCAGAAATGAGAACCTGCTGTGGTCCATAAAGGGTGTACAGGTGTGAGAAGGAAAGTGGATAAATAAAAAAAAGTTTTATGCTGGAAAAGGACTTTTCAGATAGGCATTGTGCTGATATGTGGCGGGATTTACACCCAGAACACCAGAGCTGTAAGTGCTAATCTTTCTCATACAGTGTAGAAACAATAGAGCTTTACACATTCCAGTACCTCGATTTCATGATCTATATAACTGTATAGGATGGCCCGGATCTCCACTTGTTCATTGCGCACAACGGAATATGGGAGACGCAGGTCAATAAAGAAACTTTTCTTCACAAGCATTTCAAAGGGTTTAGCGACACAAATACCTATAAAGAGACAATGATGAGACGATGTACAAATGGGTGAAGAAATTGTGTCAGGCTGGACTTTTGCCAGTTCTTTTTTACCATCTATTAGGTATTCAGAGAAGTCTCTAGTAATGGGCGACCACTACACATGTATCTTCTGAAAAGAGGGAATTCTGCTGGAAACCCTTTTACAGTATATCTGAAATTATTGAAATAAAACAGAGAAGTCTCTGAAGCAGCGCTCATGCGGTCTCCTAAATTCAAAGACAGTTCATGCGGTCTTCATATAGTGTGAACCATAACAATGGAAAACTTGTCGCCACCATACAAACACCACGTGAGTGAAAACGGGGTCCCCTTTGGGGATGCACTCACCAGAATCAGGTGAGAAATTCACACTGGGTTCAAACCTAGATGTAGATCTTATATGGCCAAAGGCTTCAAATGAGAGCCCGACTGCCCGACCGGTGCCTGCCCGACTCGTCATGAGATCACCTTCTCCGTCCGTGGGTAACCAGCACACTCCAATGTGTCACTAGGCCCCGCCCTCAGCCTGGAGTGTGCTGGTTACCCATGGACGGAGAAGGTGATCTCATGACGAGTCGGGCAGGCACCGGTCGGGTCTTGGACACTAATCCCGGAAGTGGTAACTAGCCACTAGATATTATTAAGCGCTGTTGTTGTTTTGACAATGTGAGTGGTTTTTAAGGGGAGTGGAGGGTTCAAATAAATGCTACAGTTTTACGCTATGTTGGCGTTCTGCTCCTTCTTTTCATCCTTTCATTATGATGTACGAGAGATTGTCCCTGTGGAGCTGATCGTAGTGTGGAATACTTGATATCTATGAAGCAGTCGGGCTCTCATTTGAAGCCTTTGGCCATATAAGATCTACATCTAGGTTTGAACCCAGTGTGAATTTCTCACCTGATTCTGGTGAGTGCATCCCCAAAGGGGACCCCGTTTTCACTCACGTGGTGTTTGTATGGTGGCGGCAAGTTTTCCATTGTTATGGTTCACACTATATGAAGACCGCATGAACTGTCTTTGAATTTAGGAGACCGCATGAACGCTGCTTCAGAGACTTCTCTGTTTTATTTCAATAATTTCAGATATACTGTAAAAGGGTTTCCAGCAGAATTCCCTCTTTTCAGAAGATACATGTGTAGTGGTCGCCCATTACTAAATTATGTTTCAAACCACCATACATTCTGTCATTTGAGGTGGTACCTGAGTTAGGAGAGAGGCTGATTGCTGTGAATTCCCAAGTAGTGATGGACTCTGGTAAGTTGGCACTGATAGTCTTGGATGCATACCTGTGACAAACAAATGGAAACCATTGCATATTCCCATACAAAGTATATTTGATCTACAACTGTAATTTTTTCAAGCTCCTGGACGTCTTATATACTTCTTTTCTTTTCTGGAATCCTTTTCTACCTGCCATTCAACCCTCCAAACCATAAAGTGCACACCTAAAGAAGACCTGTGCTTTTCCCATTCATAGCAGAAGCAACATGCTTTATCTCACCCAACCAACCAGCTAATACTTACCATTCCTTCACCATCTCCCCTTCTCTGTTCAGCCCTTGGAGCAGACAGAAATTCCCGGTACAGTGGAACCTTAGATTACGAGCATAATTCATTCCAGAAGAATGCTTGTAATCCAAAGCACTCATACCCATGCCCCGGAAGACGTCCGCTCGAGACCAAATCGATAGGGCGGAAGTGTTGTCTCTCAGTCACCGCTGAACGAAAGAACGTGTATCACCTGTTATCTGCGAGATTTTTATGGAGAGTCTGTAAGTGCAATATTTTATTAAACTTATTTTGTTTTTAATGGTATGACACTATTGCGGCTCTTTTGTTTTTATTGAGCTCTACGGAGGTTTATATATTCAGAAGATAGCGCTGTGGAGGCTGGTTCCTGTGGCCCAGTGGAGGTCTACATCCACACAGGCGTTCCCTGACCCCCTATAATAAGGGGTCTAGGTGTTCCGGTAAGGGTACATCTGTACTGGTGGAGGATTGTTTCACTGAAGTAGTGGTGTGGTCGACGCTCACTGTTTATGGTCATTTGGACAAGATTCACATTCTTTTGCACCAACTTTCTTTCACAAGATTGGACTTAATTGGACTCTTTGGACTTATTTTCTGTTTATATATTTTGTACACTTTTCAGTTTTGTTATTAGTGCTGTTTTCATTCGCACATATGCACGGGATGTATCAACACATTTGTGTTGTGTAATATTTAATATATTATATATGTGTATGTGTGTGTGTGTGTGTGTGTGTATATATATATATATATATATATGTATATATGTATATATATGTGTGTATATACGTGCACATGTATATATTATATTGTGTGTATACATACATTGGTTATGTATTGGGACAGACACTTGACAAATCTATTTTATATTGTGTTGTGCAAAGACGCATTAATATTCGGTACTGGTTATCTATCATTCATGTATAAGAGGGGAGCCTGAGTTAAGTAAAGTTTGACAGGAAAACTGGGTTCCTCTGAAGTGGTCTCAATGATACACTATTCCTGTCATCAATGTATGTACACCTATGTTGGATTCTATTATCTCTTGATGGACTTTATTCTGTCTGAAGTAAATCAATGTTTCTCTCTGGAAGGACCGGGTGCTGCGGAAAATTAATCATCATAATAATAACTAAATAATAACATTCGTTCATCCATCATTCATACATCCATCATTCATCCATTACTACATCATTACATTGGTGCCGTGATCCTGATCCGGGTCACGGCACCAATGTAGTGATGTAGTAATGGATGAATGATGGATGTATGAATGATGGATGAACGAATGTTATTATTTTGTTATTATTATGATGATTAATTTTCCGCAGCACCCGGTCCTTCCAGAGAGAAACTTTGATTTACTTCAGACAGAATAAAGTCCATCAAGAGATAATACAATCCAACATAGGTGTACAAACATCGATGACAGGAATAGTGTATCATTGAGACCACTTCAGAGGAACCCAGTTTTCCTGTCAAACTTTACTTAACTCAGGCTCCCCTCTTATACATCTTTCTCCCCCCTCCCATGGATGACTAAGAGTGAGCAATTTAATTAGGCCCTTTTGTCTTGAAAGAGCGACAGACAATGACCCTAAGCCATCAACAGCTGTAATCATAAACTCCTAGGTGGTCTTTTCTTAACATTAACATATCATGGAGGCCTTATCTGTCTTTAATCAAAACTCCCTTTGAAATACCTAATTAGATAACCGGTCCCGAATATTAATGCGTTTTTGCACAACACAATATAAAATAGATTTGTCAAGTGTCTGTCCCAAAACATAACCAATGTATGTATACACACAATATAATATATACATGTGCACGTATATACACACATATATATACACATATATATATATATATATATATATATATATATCTATATACACACACACACACACACATACACATATATAATATATTAAATATTACACAACAATTTGATATATACACAAGCGCAATTGAATTTTTGTTTTATTATTTCATTGGTGTAGAATTCACACTTTAGAAGTTGCAGCTGTGTTTGTCCTTTTTTTAGCATCTTTGGGGGTAGCGCAGCCTTTTCACATTTGTGTTTAAAGCACTCATATATCAAAGCAAGTTTCCCTTATAGAAAACAATGGAAACTCAGATAATTCGTTCCATAGTGACTGCTTTTCTATGCAGTACTGTATGTGGGCAGAGGTCCGGGGGTGCTGGTGTATGCAATACCATATGTCGCCAGAGGTGCGGGGCCACTGATGAGGCGCGGAATCGCTCGGACAAACTCGGAGATGATCTGAGACACTCGGGAATGTAGACATTTTCGGGTGCTCCGAGTGTCTGAGGTCCTGCGAGCCTCACCAGCACCCCCGCACCTCTGGCCACAGGCGGTATTGCATGCACAGAGGCTTAAATCCTGCTCGTATTGTGAGACATTGCTCGCAATCCGAGTTAGGATTTTTAAAAAATAAAAGCTCTTTTGCGAAACGCTCGTTAACTGTGTTACTTGCAATCTGAGGTTTTAGGCTGGATTCACATCTATGCATTTTTAGTGATTTTTGCATTTTGCAGGTGTGCACTGCAGTCCATGTAACATGGTTTCCTATGGAAAACGTCCTGCAGTGCACATCTGCAAAATGCAAAAAGCACTAAAAATGCATAGGTGTGAATCCAGCCTTACTGTACTTATAAGCAGGTGCAGTTAGCAAGTCTGCCACTTGGTGGCTCTGTCCCTAAATAGTGTGGTGGTAATAAGGAATTATACAATTGGGTGTAAAGCTGGCCTTACATTATAAAATTTTACATGCCACCTTGGTTCACCGATGTGTCTCCTTGCTCCTGCAGCCTCTTGTGACATGCATATCCCAGAAAGTTTTGGAGAGGAAATATCATTTTCACCTTAGTGAAAATGAAACCTGGGGAGAACTAAAACAAAAAACTTTTTTGCCATTTTAGATTGCAAAGGCGAGAGGAGTGCAATGATGCCCAGTGCTTCTATTGAGTGAAGGTCTGCTTTAAGTGTACTGTATGTGAAGGCTTCCATATTGGAAGACCTCAGATATGCAAGAGATCTGGCAGCTCCTCTAAGGGGCAGGAAATTACATAAAAGCCCTTTCTAAAAGGGGTAATTAGACAGCTCTCCTCTATGAGGTCTGGTGACCTAGAGCTTTTAGGATTAAGCACACTTAAAATGTACCTATGGCCAGATTGTGGACATTAAAATGGACACATCTACTTGCAGTGCCCTTTCATTTTGTTAACCAATTCCTGCCCCCCCTGACCCCACCTACCTCTATAATGTAAGGTCAACACTAGGTTGTTGACCAAACTTCCTCAGCGTTTAATACTTTACATTTAGATTAGAGTTGGGCCCACACCGCCTCACTGTGTACACCCATTTTCTTTTTCTTCTTCCCCGCTTTTTGTCACCCCCCACTATACTCTCTGGCAGTGAACACTGTCCTTGCTATGCCATGATTCTTCACTTATGTCATAGGTTATATCAGTGGTGGCTGGTGCTCAGGAACCAGGAAAGCGGCGACCTCCCTGGGGGAGATGGACCGGGAATGCGACGTTCCCCCAGACTCCCTGGCACATCGGGTCTCAGGGCCTGCTTCCTGATTGGCCTGGAGGAGAATCAGGAAGACAAAAGCGAATATTAATTTGCTATTATCACACAACTGGGTGGGTTCAGGGTGCAGTGCTCTGTGCCCCAAGCCCACCATTTTTGGAAGCCAATTAGAGCCTCCGGCTCTAATCACGTGCTTCAAAATAAAGTGTGTCCGGCGCTCTGCATGTAGATTAGAGGTCGGGCACATGGATGGGGGATGGGGTGGCACCCCTGCACCCCATATGGGCGAGCCACCACTAGGTTATACTAGTTATAGTTTAGCTTTCACTCCTAAGGTTACAATAGATGCCACCTTTGAATGCCCCGTTTGTCTCCCCTGTGTTAATTTTTACATTAGTCTATAGTTAACTATTCTAAACAGGCATTAAAAGAGCTTTAAAAGCTAAGTCCATCTTTCTGACCATGCCTCATGATACACCCATATTTAAGGTATAAAATGAAACACGGTCAGAGTCTGCAGCCCCTCACTCTAAAACCCTTATCTTCCCACTTACAGAATTGCGCCATTCTGCTACCTGCTGGCACCTGTCAATTGAACATTTATTCGCAGCTCTATACCTAAAGGTCTGTAACCTTGGTATGCACCAGGGACTCAAGGAACGGTCTGCAGGAAACATAATATTGCACCAGCAATCCACTGATCCCAGTTGTAATGCTTTGCATGTCCCAATGCAGAAAAATAATAGTTGCACATTTTTGCTTTATGCAATATGGGTGCACTTTTTTATTTTTCAAATGGGGCAATTATCCTGTAAAAACAAACCCCCACTGACCTCTGTAGCTGCAGACACTGTAAAGTAGTTGGTCCTAAAATTTTAAAACAAAGACTCAGAAGTGGGATTTCCATTTTTGAACAGTTCACATCACATTCACATCAGTCCCTGCCCTCAAACAATTGCTTTTCCTGATCTCCTGAACCTGGTTCTACTGGGCTGACAGCTCAGCTGTAGCTAGGACCAGTTCTGGCTCTGGTGGGCCACCTGGACCAGTGGTTCAAGGGTAGCTGCACCTTTAGCCCCTAAGTTTAAATCAGCCCTGAGTGGTTCTATTAGCAGACTTTGAGAAACATGGGTTGTTATGTGTGGTGTAATGCCAATGCTAGGTTACACTTACCCACTGTTGTCTGATCTAGTGGGCAGTCTCTCAATCTTCCACAACCAGCTCTCATGAAAGATACTCCGTGACCTAAAATTCTCCATGGGTTCATAGCTGTCCTGATCAAGACTCCCTGCCTTTTCTGAGTCTATGATACTGGAACCGGGACGGACTGGAAAGAAGAGACAGAATGGCAGAATATGACATTTTTATATATTTTTTTATTTATTTCAGGTACTTATATAGCACTGTCAATTTACGCAGCGCTTTACATATATATTGTACATTCACATCAGTCCCTACCCTCAAGGAGCTTACAATCTAAGGTCCCTAACTCACATTCATACATATCCTAAGGCTAATTTAGACAGGAACTAATTTAACTACCAGCATGTCTTTGGCGTGTGGGAGGAAACCGGAGTACCTGGAGGAAACCCACGCAGGCACAGGAAGAACATGCAAACTCCAGGCAGGTAGCATCATGTTTGAGATTCGAACCTTTTGCTACCAGGCGAAAGTGCTACCCACTACACCACTGTGCCACCCACACCACTGTGTGAGATAAAAAATAACAGTAAATGCAATACTATCTGCTATTTTGAAGAACGATAATAGGTGAAATTCTGATTGCTTTGGGTCAATACTATCTTATTTTTCAAAGCAGACTACATACACTATATTGCCAAAAGTATTGTGACACCTGGCTTTACACACACATGAATTTTAATGGCATCACAGTCTTAGTCCATAGGGTTCAGGAGCGTGTCTATGGGAACAATATGGGAACAAATAAAGTTCATGTGTGTCAAAGGCAGGCGTTCCAATACTTTTGGTAATATAGTGTGTGTGTGTGTGTGTGTGTGTGTGTGTGTGTGTGTGTGTGTGTGTGTGTGTGTGTATATATATATACACATACGACTTGTGTAAAATCTTTGTTTTACAAATAAACCTATGGGAAGGTGAAAAAAGCATCAGGAAGGAATTGCAGGACTGTAGTCAGTTTAGATATGTTCAATAGAAGTGTATTCTGAATTAAAACATTTTGAATAATGAGCTCATAAAATCGCCATTTGGAGGCTAGGAAGGACATTTTACCTAATAGGAAAGATTGGCGTGTGCTTTAAAGTGTTACTAAACCCAGCAATATAAATACAATTCACCCCCCCCCCCCCACCTCCACAGTGCACACATCTTCTAAATCTTTTTATATCAAAATAATGCTGCTATATACTTTTTTCACCTGTATATTGCAGTCAGGTGATAAACTGCAAAGAGCCAGGGCTTCCCCAGTGTTCATATAGGAGGAGATTTCACTCCTTGATGATGAAACTTCCTTTGCATCAGTGACCCTTCACCCACAATCCAGCCAGAGCTGATTGGTGCTTTGCCAATGACATGCTCAGTTCACAAATAAACAATCACTGCCTCTAGAAATGCACTGCAGTCTGTGTCCATGGGAAACAGGAAGACCGAACAGAGCATGCGCAACCTTTCCATACTGCCTGCATGTATTATAGTATAGTAGAGTCTAATGTAATAGACAGGGCAAGAAGGAAGTATCTGGCCACACAAGATCAAACAGCCTTTGTACACAATACAGAGGATTAACCTCTTAAGTTACACAGTGAGTATAGCAAGCATGCTATTCTGCATATACAGACAGATTTTAATGTTGTGGGTTTAGTAACACTTTAACCACTTGCCTACTAGGGAAATTTTGACATTTTTACTGTTTCACCTCTGCACATTCTTGGGTCATTGACACGCCTACTAGTCAATTCTTTGTAACATCACTGCTAAATCATTTTTTTAATTAACAGGCAAGAAACACAGAACTGCAATAACCATGGCACCCTCTTGACTATGTACTAGGGCGGCATTATGGGAATCACAGGGCTGGCTAAACAGAACTGACAATTCTATTTTTAGGTAACAAGTTTGCATACTGTATATAGATTTCCAATGTTTAAGTAAAGAGTTACCTCGAGCTCCAATTCTGAGGGACAAAAATGATTGCTTTGTACATTTTTTATGTTGTTGCAATGGGGTTGATTTACTAAAGGCAAATAGACTGCAAGTGAAATTGCATCCTGTAAGCAGTGGCGTCGGGAGGGGGGCTATAGTTCAGAGTGGGCCCCCAAAAAGCCCCGGGTCTTGGGCATTCATAAATGCATTATTAGCCCCGAGCCGCCGTTTACAAAGAGACTCTATCTATCTCTGATTCACTCAGTGGCGCCAGCGCAGAGTGCGGCCGAGTGATATAGACAAGTCCCGCCTCCTGGACCTGGCAGTGCCTATGGTGAACGTCACACTGGTCCAATGCTGCTACCGAGGGATGTGGGACGTCCATTATAGGCGCCGCAGAATCCAGAAGGCGGGAGTAACACTGCGCCCGCGGCCACTCTGGGTGAGAGATCCGAGCGGCGGCAGTGACTGTGCTCTTGATCTGTTTGTGGATGGCCCAGAGAGAACAGAAGGCGGGAGTGTCTCTTTGGTACCCTATCCTAGCTCCCCCAGCCCTGGGACTACTTTGGTCCAGCCTGTCTCGCTATTTGCGGCCTGTGGAACAGTGGAGGGGGTGGGGCGGTGCTCAGAGCAGATGGCCATGGGAGAGGTGCAGTGGCTGCTAGCTGACCTCCCAGCGGCGGGGATACCAAGGAGCGGCTGGATGGTGGGGAGTCGGGACTTCTGCAATACTGCCCGTCTGGTGTTGGGGAGAGCTGGACGATGAGGCCATGGATGGACAGGTATGGAGGATGATGGATCCTTCGATCTACATTGTACTGTGTGTGGGGAGATGGGGGAGTAGTAGTGCAGGAAGTAGGTGTCAGTTAGGTCAGTATATGTATCAGGTAGGTCAGTGTAGGTGTCAGTTAGGTCAGTGTAGGTGTCAGGTATGTCATTGTAGGTATCAGGTAGGTCAGTGTAGGGATCAGTTAGGTCAGTGTATGTGTCAGGTAGGTCAGTGCAGGTGTCAAGTAGGTCAGTGTAGGTGTCAGGCAGGTAGGTCAGTGTAAGTGTCAGGTGCAGGTAGGTCAGTGTAGGGGTCAGTAAGGTCACTGTATGTGTCAGGTCGGTCTGTTTAGTGGTCAGCATTGATGGGCACTGGTGAGCCAGGCAGCAACCAGCAAGTGAGCCTACCCCCCCTCCCCCCCCTGATGTTGGACTTTGGGCTGAAGCCCTTGGTCTTTTTCCCACCTAGCAACGCCCCTGCCTGTAAGGAAATTTTCCCAAGAGTTTCGTGAATAAGGTACAATTTCACTTAGCAGAGAATACTCAATCACATACAAAGAAAAGAACAAACATTTTTGCTTGCATAATGGAAGTCAATAGAACATCACCTCATTTACTATTCTCTGGAGAAAATTTGCTTGCGAAGTGCAACTTTCCTTGCAAAATGAGCAGTCTATTTTCTTTATTAAATCAACTACAAATGCTTTGCATTGGCAGTGGAAGAACTTACAGGACAAGTCACCAACACTGTGTGCTCTCATAATTTTCTTTCTTCTCTGGACTAAAAAATACAATTAAAAATGTTTTTTTTTTCAGCTGAGTAGATGTGAAATATTGCATATGAATATTTTGGATTCTCACTTTTAGGCATCAAGTGTAGTGTAGTAGTGTAGCTTCCCTGTCTTAAGCAGGAGTGTCTCTAAATGTAATTCTGCATGGCTGCAGTCAACCAATACCAATTTGTAGTCAGTGGTTTGTTCAGCTTCCCCTAATAAGTCCAGCCTGGCTGTCAGTTCTCTCCTCTGTCAGTAGGCGGCACTGTCACCTGTGGAATTAGTGATAGATCACACAGTAGGTATGGATTATGGATATTCTTTTTTTTTCCAAAACAACCACTAAGAGTAGACAGTGGTTCTCAACTCCGGTCCTCGGGACCCACTAACAGGCCAGGTTTGCAGGATATCTGAAATGCATCACAGGTGATATCATTTGCTGCTCAGTGATTGCAGTATTCTAGTCTGCATCTCCTCAAGGTAATACTGAAAATCTGGCCTGTTGGTGGGTCCCGAGGACCGGAGTTGAGAACCACTGCTCTAAGAGTTTCCTGTGCCAGTGGTACATTATGGGAAAGGGTATAAATTTTTGGGGCTGGCTGATGCAAACTTTTTCCTCCCAGGCTCTGGCCTGAGGAGGGTGCATGTGATGGAGCTGTTTCCAGACCTCCTTCTTTAGGCCTAGATGTGATGAGACCTGGTGATGCTGATCCTATCTGGAGGCAGAATGGAGTCCCATGGAGGTTGGTTGACTCTTCTGCAGAAGCTCAGGAGTAGTATGGAGCAGGATCCTACTGGAGATGTCTTCGGGGCTTTTACACTGGAACTTCATGTGTGGGAGCTGGCTGCCTCTCCTGGAGAAAGGATGTTCACACTGCCCGTTGTGCCTCCTAGGATATGTACATCCCCAGGAGGCTTAGGCTTTCATAGAGAATAGGAGGATGGGGTGGGCCTGTCTGTGCGTCATGTGGAGGCGTGCCGGCAGAACCTGGAACAGCCGGAAGCCCTGTGATGATGTCATGGGGAAACATGGCAGCGTGGGACTGAGCGCTGCCAGAAGAGAAGAGGCTCTAAGCTGCATAGAGCTGGATCTGCTAGGTGAGTGCATATCAAAAGTTAGCAGAACTCACCACCAGGTAAGTTAGGCTTAAAAATAACATGGGGGGGGGGGTTCCACTTTAAGAGTGTTGTGCCAAGTGAAGTGAAGGAATTCTGTTGAAGAACTGAGCATCTGCAACACTAACCCTTTCTCCCACAGATTGTGGGTAATAAAATCCTTTTTGTGTTTTCCCCTAAAAGCACCTACATGTCCCATTATGCCTAAGAGATCTACCCCGAGGTAAATATCAACCCAGCCTGTTTCTGGGGGCACTGCCATGCTCCCGGAGGTCAGGGGGTGCTACAGTAATGTTAAGCTCATTTCCACATGTTTATCTGTCTATCCTTATCCACTTTGCCAAAAAATAGCTCAGTAGCTCAAGCTTGAATTTACACAGAGAGGTGAATTAGACAGAGCAGTGCTCCTTCCCCATCGTCCTACTGTTGGTTTCATGTCAGGTTTCAATCAGAGAGAGACTGTCTAAAGGCAAGCAGCTCGTGCTGTGCTCTGTTTACAAACTCCTTAATTCCTTGGATTTCTATGTCATTGATGCATGTGACCTTTATTGAATGTTTATTTGTAGACAGAGCAGTGCTCCATCTCCTCCATACTGTTTTTGGTTTTATGCCAAGTTTCAATCAGAGAGAGCCAGTCTAAAGGCAAGCGGCTTATGCTGTGCTCTGTTTACAAATCCCTCAATTCCTTGGATTTCTATGTCATCGATGTACCCTGTATTGAATGTTTATTTGTAGACAGAGCAGTGTTCTATCTCCTCCATACTGTTTTTGGTTTCATGCCAAGTTTCAATCAGAGAGAGCCAGTACAAAGGCAAACGGAAACATGACCGAGAGAGACTAACTTTGAACCGTACTTTGGTTTTTGTCATACCTCCTCTATCTTGTG
>BLSH010071085.1:501094-515797 GCA_018402905.1 Glandirana rugosa | reverse complement strand
ATCAATGGGCTCCATTCACAGAACCAGATCGTATACGGTATTTAAGTATTTTCCCAAATACCGCATGCAATCCTAAAAATGTCAGGTCACTACTGCTTTATGTGGTATTTACCGCATAAAGCAAAAACGCTCAATAAATACTGCATAAAGCAGGAGTCTAATTCAATTCACAAAAAAAAAATTGCATGCGGTAAATAAGTAGTGGTCCCAGCATGCAATATTTAAGGAACCAGCAGCCTCCAGCATCCTTAATCAGTAAACAACATGGTTGCTAAGGAGCTAGCGGTTGTCCCGTCCTTAACAACCGATGAGTCATCAGCTGACAGCTGAAAGTAAAGAAAATTGCTAGCAATTAAAAATTTTAAAAATAGACCAAAATTCTTTTTAAAAATGGTGTTAAGGCCCCCTTTAGATGCAAAGGTCTTGGTATGGTTTTGGGTGGGGGGACTCAATGGCGTTTTTGTCCCGATTTGTAATTGCCAGCAATTTTTTTTTACTTTCAGCTGTCAGCGGTTCCCTGCTGACAGCCGATGACTCATCAGTTGTTAAGGACGCTGCAGCCGCCAGCTCCTTAACCACTTCCCACTCAAGGCCGTTCCAGTACATCCTTGGGTTTCAGTGGTTATACTGGGATGATGCCTGCACCTACAGGCATCATCCCAGTACCATTCTTTTTCAGCCGGTGATTCTGAGTTAGTCAGAAGTGATCTGAGTGGCTAATTAGCCATTCAATCATTTCTGTGGGTGGCAGAAGGGGGTCCCACCCGCCGCCACCTCTCCCAGACTCTACAGTTCCATCGCGGAGGGATAGCAATAAAGTTAGTACAAGTTAGATTTTATATATATATATATATATATATTTAAAGCCCCCCCCGTCCCACCGTGCTTGCGCGCAAATGCGAAAGCATACGTTACTCCAACGTGCAGATGTAAACGGTGATTGCACCACACGTGTGAGATATTGTTGCGAACGTCAGAGCGAGAGCAATAATTCTAGCACCAGACCTCCTTTGCAACTGGTAACCTGTAAAGGCGTTTAAGACTACGCCTATGGAGAATTTTAAGCACCGTAGTTCGCCGCCATTCCACGGGAGACACAATTTTAAAGGGTGACATATTAGGTATCTATTTACTCGGTGTAACATCATCTTTCACATTATACAAAAAAAAATGGGCTAACTTTACTGTTTTGTTTTTTTTTTTAATTCATGAAAGTGTTTTTTTTTTCCAAAAAAATTGCGTTTGAAAAACTGCTGTGCAAATACCATATGCCATAAAGAATTGCAACACCCACCATTTTATTCTATAGGGTCTCTGCTAAAAAAATATATAAATATATAATGTTTGGGGGTTCTAAGTAATCTTCTAGCAAAAAAAGTGTAGGAGCAAAGTGTCAGAATAGGCTTTGGAAGGAGGTGGTTAACAACCATGTTGTTTAGTGGTTGTTAAGAACGCAGGTGGCTGCCCGCTCCTTAACAACGCCTATTTTTTAATGTTAATAAATACGCTAGCTACCGCCAGGCGTTAAGTTACCATATGTGTTCACTACTAATACCGCATGACTTCATAAAATAACTTACAGTATTTTAGTAGCGTTTTTTTTGTGAATGCCAAAAAACTTTTTGGAGAACACTGTGGGGTATCTTACTGCATACTTGGATGCGGTGAGATACTGCTTTGTGAGTGGAGCCCTATATCTCTGAACTCAGGAGCTCACCCTCCTTGCTAAGAGGGGTCTGTCTGTGACTCAGCTGCTATAAAACACTAATATCACCCTGCTGACTAACAGATTGTTGCAGGCTATACAGGATATCACGAATCATGCAAGCTACATGCCAAGTAGTGATAAAAGATGAAATTGGTGGCACCCATAACCCATCTCCACAGCACAGTCAACTATTTTCCAAGCAGAGACGTGCAGGGAATAAGGGATTTGACTTGGTTCACAAGCCAACCCTCTGTCGCTTAGCAGACATCTGGCTGGACATATTGTGGACCACTACTGTACATTCAGATAATTACCTTTTTCTCTTTTCCGTGCAATATTAACCACAGAGCGCCTCTTTCTTGTGGATTCTTCACAGCGCCATTCTGCAAAATGAAAACAGACCAATACTATATACAACTGATCATGATAAGAACATCGTTTTTAGTTTCTTACACATTCCAATCAGAAGTCATAAAATCATTTCCCCAAATGTGCTGCAAAGGCGGGCATAACTTTTTTATGAACTTACAGAGGTTTCAAACATGTTGGTAGAGTAACTCTTCCTCTATAGTAGCTCCAGTGGCGTCACTAGGGTTGGTGTCACCTGCTGCGGTAAAACATGGTGTCAACCCCCCAATCGCAATTGCGACCTTTGCGGCCCTGCTAGTTCCGCCACTGGTACCATAGCTATAAGAGAGCTGCTTAGATAGCTCCTAATGGTTTATTGTCTAGTGTTGTTAGCAAGTAGTGGCTGCAAGGCCCTCTCACCAGATCCAGCGACACAGCAGCAGTGGTCCCTTTGATCAGTTGTCCACTTACTCTGGGTTGCCCATGACAACTCCAATAGGCAGTGCGGCAAGGTCCCCATCTTGGAAGTGGCTCATCAACATAGTCCTCTCGCTCTTACAGTCACCCCCAAATGGTACTACTCACTTGGTGGTTTTTCAGCAGCACAGTCCCTCTCTGGGGAGAACTGTACCACATGTTCCTCTCACTAACTTCTCCCAGAACACTGCACTTTCCTGAATTTTTGCCCCGGCAAATCTTGCTCCCCCCTTCTCCTTTAAAAGCAGGGTGTAGTTTGGGTCCCATGGACTTCCGTGAACAGTCCACTCCCTGGGACTACATGTCCCATCATGCCCCTTGAGTCGTTTCTGATTGGCTTCTTTTTCTGTTAAGCCAGAGGGAGGAGGAAGAGAAAACAGTGATTACACTGAGCCTACTGCTGATAGGAGGGAGTGAGTGGGTAGCGAGCAGACAGACAACCTGCAGCTGCGCCTCTCCCCTGTCATAGCACAGCTGAGCCAAGATGCACTGTAGTGGCCCCCGCAGCAGTGGGAGAGTCAAGTGGAAGATTGGGGAAAGAGTGCAGGGGGGGAATCATAGCACTCGGCTATCACGTTAAAGATGGCCCTGGGTGTCACCCCTCTGGCGGGGGTATCATGCGGGTGCAGTCCGCACCCCCCCCCCGGCACTGCCATAGCGACGCCACTGAGTAACTCTTTTCTTCTTTGCAGGTAAATAATGGATTTCAAAAAGAAGCAATTTGCTGTCATTGAGTTCTTAATGAAGGAAGGTTTCAGGCTGTCCGACATCCACAGAAGGCTACAGAATGTTTATGAAGATTACATCATTGACATGAGTCACCAATAACAAGTAATTGGTCTTGTCAAGGAAAGGGTATTATCTCCATAATTCTGTAGCCTTCCGTGGATGTCGGATGGCATGCATCCATACTTGGCCAAGAACTCAATGACAGCATACTGCTTTTGCTTGAAATCCATTATTTTACTGCAATGAAAAAGAATAAGAACTACTATAGAGGAAGACTTACTGAACTCCACCAACATGTGAAATTTGAACAACCTACTGTATGTAAGCTAATAAAGTTATGCCCTATTTTGCATTAGTTTTGGCACAGCCATCGTATTAGTCAAGAGGGAAGATGATAAAAAGCCGAACTTCACCCAAAAGGGGAATCTTCAATTGTTTGCATTGACCCCCCCCCCTGCCCTCCACTGCCACTGCCTGAAGGCTTCACAG
Organism: Glandirana rugosa; assembly: GCA_018402905.1. Classification (NCBI taxonomy): domain Eukaryota; kingdom Metazoa; phylum Chordata; class Amphibia; order Anura; family Ranidae; genus Glandirana; species Glandirana rugosa. Next base: position 512,046 of record BLSH010071085.1, on the reverse strand, counting down.
CCAGTTTCCCTTACCTAAGATGCCAGTCCTGCACCCGAAGCTGATTGAAGAATTGACTCAGGTGCGGACATCGCTGGATCCCTGGACAGGTAAGGTGTCCTTATACGTATTAAAAGTAATCATCTACAGTATTTGTAGCTGCTGACTTTTAATATTTTTGGGAGTGGCTGAAGCTCCTCCTTAAAGTGTTACTAAAGCCACAACAGTAAAATCTGTCTTTATATGCAGAATAGCATGCTTGTTATACTAACTGTGGAACTTAAGGGGTTAATCCTCTGCATTGTGCAAAAAGGCTCTTTGATCCTGTATGCACAGATCCTCCCCTCCTGCAGGATCACTCTTGGCAAGGCAAGATAATACACTGGCAGGGTAGTAAAGTGGCGCATGCTCAGTTTGGTCTCTATTGCTGGAGAGAATATTTCCTGTTTGATCTGAGCTCATCAGGTCACAAAATATTGACATATCACGTGTGGGCATGTATACAGATCCTAAATGACAGCCCAGTCCCTCCCTGCTCATACATGCCCAGTAACTAAAAAAGAACTCAGCGGGTGGAATGTCACATCTTGAATGATGGAAGATCCGCCTCCTATAACAGCATGAGGACGCAGGCTATAGTGGAATCTCAAATCTCCTCCTCCCTGAACACTCAGCACTGGACAGACCCTGCAGTTTATCACGTGACCGTGGTATACAGATCAGCCAAAAAGGTATATAGTGGCAATATTTGAATGTAAAAAGATTTATAAGCTGTGGGCACTGCAGCGGGCGGGGGGATGAACTATTTCCACATTACTGAGTTTAGTAACACTTTAATGGCCTATGCAAGTTAAAGCGGTTGTATACTCCGCTTGGACATTCTTACCTACAGGTAAGCCTATAATAAGGTTTAGGAGATATTCACCCTGTATGTAGCTGCTGATGTCAGCGGCGCATGTGCAGTGAAGGTCCGGCGTATCGTGCTGGATCTTTCCAGAATGGACTACTCATTGAGGCTCCGGACACTCACAGCGGCGGATCCCATGACCCCGGAAGAAACGGCAAGGCAACATGTCAGCCCCCCAAAGCTGACTGGGTTGGGCTGCGGGGGCTTTGTTCTAAGGTAAATATTTCATAATGTACTAGTATGCAATGAATACTAGTACATTATGCTATTGTCTTGCAGGTTTTTTTTTCTTTTCTTCAGCGGTTTACTATCGTTTTAATAAAAAAAAGGTATGCCCACTTTTGCATTACTTTCGGTACTGCCCTCATATATATACCTAGACAGCTAACTATAAAAAGTTTTGGCTGAGGGTTAACTGTAATACCTACTCATTTTACATAGACATTTTTTAAATATGTACACATAGTACACACACATATCTATCCCCATATCTCTTTGATATATACCATTGCGAGTTTGACTGGTAAGACCAAGGTTGGATTCAACAGCAAGTCCGGAATCAGTAAAAACCCCGGCACTGTCGATGCCACCTCCTGGCGTACAGCCGAGATCACTCCTCTCCACCTCGCCCCAGACCTGGCAAAGAACAAAAACATTTTCTCTAATGAGGGCTGGTATGTTGACCAATAAATGCAAGCCTGTAATATGGGAATAAGGATGAGAGTAGGTGAGTCAAGCAATATACTTGGTTCCTCTAAGGGTAAAATTTTGTTTATGTCATTTTTAAAGTGAAACTGTCATGTTCATAAATTCCTTCATCTCTTAGCCAATCATTGTATGGCTCTACCAATTTTGGATAAGTGTGTTTGGAAATATTCTTATAATGCAAATGCATGGTGTTGGTGAAGCTAGGGGAGATTGTCCATGTATTGTACAACTGGATTATATAGCATATGGCAGTGTTTCTCAACCTTTTTAAGGTCAAGACGCCCTTGAAGAATATTTTCAGTCTTGAGGCACCCCAGTCTAAGGCTTGGTTTGCATAACTGAACATGCGCAAAACTGCATATGTTCCTGGCATGCAGAAAAAAAAAAATCTTAATAGTAATTCCATGCATTGGTAAACAGGGAGCATTTTCAATAGAGCGTGATGTTCTTTCCTTGTGTTTCTGTGGGTAAAGCAGCCCATTGCAATGAATGGGCTGCCCTCCACACAGCACGCAGCCACACAGATGTGAGCGAAGGGCTCAGCCACACATGAGGTGGATTACAAGTACTGAACATACAGTACATACATGCACATATAAACATACATACACACATATAAACACACAGATCTCCTGACCAGCTCTCCGGTGAGCACTGGAGGGGTAGAGCAGAGAGTGGTGACTGACAGTCACTGGCCTCTGCTCAGAGCTGACCAAGAACTGAGTAATCAGCAGTCATGTAATCACTCAGTTCATGATCTTAGAGCCAGCAGGGGACAGCTGCAGCATCAGACCAATACTGCAGCATGGAGCTGAGTATGGATGTTTGTTAGCTTTTTTTACCCCAAACATCTTTGATTTCCTGCGGCTCCTGCAGGGTTCATAATGAAGTCATAAAATCACCAATGCAGTCTTAATGGCACCAAGCATGGGATTATGTAATTCGAATAAAGGGGGGGGGGGGTTCTACAATGTTCACACCTTTCACCCTGTTCTTGGACAATAAAACTACACATTACATGGTGATAGGATTCAGGTGTATTTGCTACCTGTGTGGATATAACTACTGGGGTCTCCTTCTGAGACTCTTTAGAACTAGAGAGGTGTCTTGGATGAGCAATGACATGTCTTTAACAATACAGAACAGGTACAGTAATTTGTATTGCCCCCTAACCCCCTTGTATACTTACCTGAGTCTGACCTCGATCCAGCACTAGCCCATCTGTCTCTCTCCTCTCTATCTCTGCTCACAGAAACAGCAGTGGAAGCCATTGGCTCCTGCTGTCAATTAAATCCTGTGAGCAGAGTGCAGGGGGTGGAGCTGAACCATGTTATATGTGTCAATAGACGCACACAGCCTGTCTCAGGAGCGAGCCCCCATGGTGGCACACAAAGAAAAGGAGGAGCCATGAGGGCCGATGTAGGAACCCCAGAAAAGGTTTGGGGCTGCTCTGTGCAAAACCATTGCACAGAGCAGGTCAGTATAACATGTTTGTTATTTTTTAAAAAAGCAGGCATCTGCCAGGAGGCATGGAAGTTGCATTATCATATGGCAAACTTAGCATAACACCAGAGAAATAATTACTGTATGCATGGAACATGGATATGGGCAAAACCTTGGCATTAACAGGAAGGCCTTTAAAATAAATATGAACGGAAATCAGGAGAATGAAAAAGAGTTAAGAAACAAAAAAGAAGAAGAAAAAAAAAGAAGATATCCGATGCACTCTATGGCCAAATGGAACCCACAGCCCCACTCCCACCCTGAAGTGGAAAGAGACAGGATACACACATTGAGGGCTGGGAAAAGTCAAGGTTGATATTCAAAGGTATGCCACAACTCCCTAACCCTATTATGCCTGTCCAAAGAGTCATTTAAGATGGTCGTTAGATATGCCATCCTTTTGGAAATCCCGGATCCTAGCATGAAGCTTCGTCAGAGAGGGAGGCTCACACTGTTTCCATTTAAGCACCACTAAACACCTTGCTGCTGTTAGAAGGTGTGGTAGCAGCTTTTTTTTAGGCATTTTAGAGAAATTAGAATACAAAAAATAGAAGGGGAACCCCAAGAGAAAAGTTATAGGAGTAAATGGAATTTAGCGGTCAAAGACTTGATGGATAAGCACATGTACGACTTGGCAATGAGTTGGCATGACCAATAAATATGCGGAAGTGTTCCCAGGCAATTCTTACATCTCCAGCATCTATCCTCTGTAGTGGGATATACAGTATCTCACAAAAGTGAGTACACCCCTCACATTTTTGTAAATATTTTATTCTATCTTTTCATGTGACAACACTGAAGAAATAACACTTTGCTACAATGTAAAGTAGTGAGTGTACAGCTTGTATAACAGTGCAAATTTGCTGCCCCCTCAAAATAACTCAACACACAGCCATTAATGTCTAAACCGATGGCAACAAAAGTGAGTAAACCCCTAAGTGAAAATGTCCAAATTGGGCCCAAATAGCCATTTCCCTCTCCAGTGTCATGTGACTGGTTAGTGTTACAAGGTCGACCAAAGAAGTTGAGTGCACGTGATCAGCATCATATCCAGAGGTTGTCTTTGGGAAATAGACATATGAGTGCTGTCAGTGCTCAGACCATACGCCACACACTGCATCAAATTGGTCTGCATGGCTGTCATCCCAGAAGGAAGTCTCTTCTAAAGATGATGCACAAGAAAACCAGCAAACAGTTTGCTGAAGACAAGCAGACTACAGACATGGATTACTGGAACCATGTCCTATGGTCTGATGAGACCAAGATAAACTTACTTGGTTCACGTGGTGTCAAGAGTGTGTGGCGGTAACCAGGTGAGGATTACAAAAACAAGTGTATCTTGCCTACAATTAAGCATGGTGGTGAGAGTGTCATGGTCTGGGGCTGCATTAATGCTGCCGGCACTGGGGAGCTACAGATCATTGAGGGGGCCATAAATACCAACATGTACTGTGACATACTGAAGCAGAGCATGATCCCCTCCCTTCGGAGACTGGGCTGCAGGGCAGTATTCCAACATGATAACAGCCCCAAACAAACCTCCAAGATGACCACTGCCTTGCTAAAGAAGCTGAGGGTAAAGGTGCTGGACAGGCCAAGCATGTCTCCAGACCTAAACCCTATTGAGCATCTGTGGGGCATCCTCAAACGGAAGGTGGCGGAGCGCAAGGTCTCTAACATCCACCAGCTCCTTGATGTCATCATGGAGGAGTGGAAGAGGACTCCAGTGGCAACCTGTGAGGCTCTGGTAAACTCCATGCCCAAGAGGGTTAAGGCAGTGCTGGAAAATAATGGTGGCCACAAAAAATATTGACACTTTGGGCCCAATTTTGACATTTTTACTTAGGGGTGTACTCACTTTTGTTGGCAGCGGTTTAGACACTTTTGGCTGGGTGTTAAGTTATTTTGAGGGGACAGCAAATTTATACCGTTATGCAAGCTGTACACTCACTACTTTACATTGTACCAAAGTGTCATTTCTTCAGTGTTGTCACATGAAAAAATATGGTAAAATATTTACAAAAATGTGAGGGGTGCATTCGGCGGTGTACAGAATACAATACAGTTTAGTGCGTTGTTGAAAAAAAATCCCCATCATATCCAGAAGGCCACCAAGGAGAGGCAGACGCTCCCAGGCCACTAAAAAAGGGCAAGCAGCAGTTTTTTTTATGCTGTTGGCTGTGTTATTGAGCCACAACATGCAGAAGAGTTGGATAACTAAGCTGTCATCATCCTCTGTCACCCAGGCTCATACTAGTTTGTCTTCCAACAGAGGGAGGGGGTGTCACAGAAGGACAAGAAACTAGCAGTCATTTCCCCCAGCTGCAGCATACTGCCATGTTTGCTCCAGTGACGAGGAGGGAGGGCATAATGAGGGCACTGACTTTACTTGGCTGCCTGAGAGAAGAGAGGAGGAAAGTGAGGAGGAGGCACAACTTCAAAGAGGCAGGATGTCCTCCAGGGGTCAGCTTAAGAGCAGCCATCCTATTGCATCACACCACAGAGCTCCACAGGTGCAGGGCGCTGCTGACTCCCCGCTGACTTCCAAAACTTCAATGGTGTGGGCCTATTTGTGCAGTAGATTGCACAATTGCTGTTTGCAACCACATGCTTGACAAGACATATGATGACCTGCCATGCAGTCCGTTGGAAACAGCAACTCAAAGACCCACAACATAAAACAAGGCGGACTTCCCTTGCTCCTCATCTGTGACCTAAAACCCTACTATACCTCCAGTCCTCTCAAAAGCCTGCACTGAGAGGAATGAAGGTCTAGCAATGTATGCGACAAGTACTTGCAGCCAATCTGCTAACAGTACACCACCAGTTGATTTCAACAGGCATATTTCCCTACCCCAGTTGCTGAACCATAAAAAAAACTGTCCCAGCCATCCCCATTCTCAGCGTCTAAATGCTAGCTTGGCCAAATTTCTAGCACTACAACTGCTGCCTTTTCAGCTGGTAGACTCTGCCCCTTTCGTGAATTTGTGGAATGTGCTGTACCACAGTGGCAGGTTTCAAAAAGACATTTCTTTTCATGAAAGGCCATACCAGCTCTCTACCGTCATGTGGCAGGCAATATTTTGGCCTCCTTGGACAGGGTGGTCAGCAACAAAGTTCATATTAGCGCTGACTCAAGGTCCAGCAGACATGGTCAGGGACGTTACCTTTCCTTCACGGCGCACTGGGTAACTCTGCTGACAGCTGGGAAGGATGCAGGACAGGGTCCAGTGTTGGAGCTAGTTACCCCACCACGCCTCAAATAAAATGGTGGTGATTCTGCCACATCTGCTTCCTCCACCCCCTCCTCTTCTTCTTCCTCTGTGGCCTATTCTGCAGCAGTGTCCTCTGAAACAGCAGTGCTCGCAAAGCGCTCTAGGGGCTACACAAGCAGTCAGGCTAAAAGATGCCATGTGGTGCTTGAGTTGGTCTGTCTAGGGGACAGGAGACACACAGGGGCAGAGATTCTGTCAGCTCTGCGGGGGCAGGCTCAGAGGTGCTTGACACCACGGCAGCTTGGTTGTATGCGACAATGGCACCAACCTTCTCTCTGCCCTTCGACAGGGACACTTGACACATGTTTCATGCTTGGCACACGTCCTGAATTTGGTTGTGCAGCGTTTCTTGAGCAGGTACCCAGGCTTACCAGATATTCTGAGGCAGGCCAGAAAAGTCTGTGGTCATTTCCGGCAATCATACAGTGCCAGTGCTCAGCTGACTGACATTCAGTGGGAATTGAACCTGCTTATCAACCGCCTCATTTGTGACATGCCCACCAGGTGGAACTCAACACTGGCAATGCTTCAGCAGCTCTACGCACAGCAGAGGGCCATCAATGAGCACCTCTGTGAGTACAGCACCAGGACAGGTTCAAAGGGGCTTGGTTTCATTTCGCCATGCCATTGGTTACTGATCAAGGATGCATGCACTGTCCTGTCACCATTTGAGGAGGCCACAAGGATGGTGAGCAGCAACAATGCATGCATCAGTGACACTGTCCCTCTAGTCTTCCTGCTGAAGCACATGCTTTGTGGAATCATGGACAGGGCACTTGAGGCAGAACAGAGGGAGGAAGAGGATTAATTCCTTTCCTCTCAAGGCCCCCTTTATGCAGATAGCATTCCTGCAGGGCCACCAAACACACAGGAAGAAGAGGAGGATTGTGTCAGCATGTGTCAGAGGATAACACGCAGCAGGCTTCAAGGGATGTTTTTCAGTCCCCAGAAACCCAAGGAGTACATGGCTGGGAGGAGGTAATTCCTGACAATGTCATCCTCAGTGACCCAGAGGACGCTCATGTCTGCTCAAACTTACGCTGCATATCCTATTCCTCCTGAATCCTGATGATGCTAGCTTCCAACAATTACTTTGTTGTATATCTTTAGAAGGTGTTGGAGAAGAACTATTGATAATAGAGTAAGAAGTTACGTTTTGGAATTCAATCACCCTTGGTCTATACTGATGCTCCTACCTTGTTTTGTGACATTCGATTTTTCTTGTTCAGGACGAGGACACCCTTATCCAAGGCCAGCATGCCGACACTGGCTCCAGGTTCTCCTGTGACTTTCAGCAACACACGTGACCCCGGCTGGGGGTTCAGGACAATAGACTTTGGATCTTCAGAAAGTTCAAGCTGGCAAAGAAGAAACACAAATGCGTCAATGGACTTGATTACCCAAAGACAATGAATGTCTTACAAGGGCAGTTCACTGAAATTGATATCAATTGACATCCAATCACTGGCTAAATCTTGCCGCTTTAACCTCCGTAACAACTCCAGAATTCGCCCTTTCCTGACTAAAGACACCACAAAACAACTCATTCACTCCTTGGTTATTTCCTACCTCCACTACTGCAACTCTCTCCTTAATGGCCTTAATGGCCTTACACAGGCTATCTCCCCTTCAGTCTATCATGAACGCTGCTGCTAGACTCATACACCTCACTAACCGATCCGTGACTGCTGCCCCTCTCTGTCAATATCTTCACTGGCTTCCACTACCCCACTGTATCAAATTCAAAATACTATCCACAGCATACAAGGCCAGATATCATCCAAATCGTCCCCTCCGCTCCTTCCAGGACCTCCTGCTCTCCAGCTCCCTTGTTACCTCCTCCCATGCTCGCCTCCAGGTTTTCACTAGAACCTCTCCGATCCTCTGGAACTCCCTGCCCCGGTATGTCCGATCAGCCCATACCGTGTCCACCTTCAGGAGATCCCTGAAAACTCATTTATTCAGGGAAGCCTATTCCACACCCACCTAAGTACTGTACCCAAACCACCCCCATTAAATAATCCCTCACAGCTATTACCTTGTGTACCACCTCACCCCTCCCTTTAGAATGTAAGCTCCATGAGCAGGGCCCTCCTATTCCTTCTGTATTGAACTGTATTGTAATTGTGCTGCCCCCCCCCCCTTCTACATTGTAAAGCGCTGCGCAAACTGTTGGCACTATATAAATCATGTATATTAATAATAATAATAGTTTGTAATACACAAAGGTGGGCAAAAACACCTTAAATTGCCAGGTGGGATTTATAGCATGTTCACCACTGATACTGGCACCAAGTGGGCTGGTTAAACCTGAGTTCTTCATAGGATCATGCTAAATCACTTTCCAGTCTGTACGCCTGTGGTTCCTGATCCTGAACTTATACCTGACTTTGTTACTGACCCGGCTTTCACCTGATCTGCTCTTGGATTTTCCTTGTCTGCCTATGATTGATGCTCTACTTCATTATGACCTTGGCATGGACAGAAACCATGCAAGAGGCCAACCTCATCATCCTAGGCTCCTCATGCAAGTGTAGCGCCCCCATAGTAGATAGGTGCTTAGGTGATAGATTTTTGCTGGGAGAGGTAAATTTATTCAGGCCTGACTGATGTGCAGGCCTGATTGTTTTGATTTGGGCAGGGGAGTGGCCCAGGAAGAGCCGCAGACTGCAGGAAGGAACACCCCTTGGTTACCTTTTTCTTTAGCATGATCTGGAAAAGGGGATGGAAAGAGGAGGTGATGCTTTCTGAAGTATGTTAAGGAGCCCTGACCAATCCCCAAACTGGATTGGCAGGAGGCAGGCCTCCTTTAATACTGTGGTCTGCCCAGTGGGGGCAGAGTGTTGGTGGAAGAGCTGGAAATGTAGCAGGTGTTGCAGAGGCCCTGAGGGAGTCCCCCAGTCAGAGGGGGTGACCTTGGGCCTGGAGGCTCAGAAAGTGGAAAGAACCCCTCTTATAACACACGGAGGAGTTCTGACCAAGGAGCAGGAGAGCAACGGAGAAGGCTACAGAAAAAGGGCTCTGTAAAGGATCCACCTATGTCGTTCAGTAACACAACCTGGGAGCTGGAAGAAGTAGACCGGAGCAGGCTGGGAGGATACAGTGGACAGTCTGAGAAGGTTACAGGAGCCAGTCAGGGTAGTGGTGTCACTGGGCAGTGGAGCAGGCCAGATCAGCCAGGAGGGCTGAGGTGGCCTGGAAGAGGATGGGCTGGGAGCTGTAGTCCATCAACCCTAGCTAGCACAAACATTCTTTGCTACACTCTGGGGGCCTGTGGCCCCTGCCTGTAATGGGCGGTTCAGAGGTCCTGCTATCATAAATGCAGGCCTCACCATGTGCTAGTTAGGCCGAAACCAAGCGTGTGAAGGAGAGAGAGAAACTGCGCAACCTGTTGGCGCTATATAAATCCTGTATAATATGACAATAATATACGTAACCGAATACATTTCCTTTACAGCCAGTCTCACCTGTTTTATGCAAGAATTCACTGTGTCCACCCACATTGAATCGGACACAATCTCTTTTTGGGATCCAGACACCACGTAGTAGGCCAAGATGCGAAAGGATGGGATGTATTCCCCTGTGATCACAATTGATGTGGCAATAATATCCTGTTCTGGCTGACGCTGCACACGTTCCATTTTTATGACCCGGCCCTTGCTGAGTATCTGTGGAAAGGATGTGTTTTACAGATCACTATTCAAAGAAAAAGGAGGAGGAGGAGGCTGAAAATGACACAACAGGAGTTAAAAAAATAGGCTTACACACCATTCATTCAAACTGTTTGGAGATTTGTCAGGAATGAAATAAAAAATCTGCCACTGCTGACTTGTTTTGAATGTACCAGCTCCAGTGCTTCCCTTTTATCCTTCATTCCAAGTCTCTGACTTTGAACAAGCATGCAGCCCATGAATTCTGAGCTCTTGGCCTGCATACTTCTTCTGGGTCATTGAATCATGAAAGTGAACTTGCACTTCGTCCATAATGTCTGCTCCTAAGGAAGTTTTATCCACAGTGTCTGTCAGAAAAATCAGCTAGCCCCTATAGCCAGGCTCCAGTGCTTTCAAATGCATATGCGCATGTGCATAGTTACTGTATGTTCACAGAATTGTGCATAGTCATGTTTCTGTGTTTGCAGGAGCATCCTGTTTGCCTGTTGCTGACCCTGACTCTTTCAATGCCTGCCAAAGTTGCTGATCCTGACTCTGTCAATGCCTGCTCCAAGTTACTGACCCTAACAATGCTTACTCCAAGTTGCTTACCCTGACTCTGTCAATGCCTGCCCAAGTTGTTTACCCTGACTGTCAATGCCTGCCCTAAGTTGCTGATCCTGCCTATGTCAATGGCTGCCCATGTTGCTGACCCTGACTCTGTCAATGCCTGCCCCAAGTTGCTGATCCTGACTCTGTCAATGCCTACCCCAAGTTGCTGATCCTGACTCTGTCAATGCTTACTCCAAATTGCTGATTCTGACTCTGTCAATGCCTGCCCAAGTCCTAGTCGTTGAATCCCGTCCGTAACTGTCTCAGTCTTAGTCGTTAAACCTCATTCGTAACTGTCTCAGTCCTAGTCGTTGAACC
>BLSH010071085.1:481227-492151 GCA_018402905.1 Glandirana rugosa | reverse complement strand
ATGTGAACACTGCCATGCTCTGGCTGGAGAAATCGTGATCTAATAGGTTTGTTGAAAGCCGGTGTAGCCTGAATGAGACTGCTTTATAGCCAGGAGGCTGTAGTTTTCTGTTGCACACAGTGCGATGTTGAAACCCCTGTGTGGGAAATCTGAGTGTAAGGAAATTTACTTTTAAATAAAATTGGACAAAGAAAGTTCTTAACCACTTCAATACCGGGCACTTTCACCCCCTTCCTGTCCAGGCCAGTTTTCAGCTTTCAGCGCTGTCACAGTTTGAATGGCAATTGAGCAGTCATGCAACACCTTACTTAAAATAATTATTTATCAAAGACAGAGCTTTCTTTTGGTTGTATTTACTCACCACTGGGGTTTTTATTTTTTTTCAAAATAAATGAAAATTAAAAAAAAAAGTTTTTTCTTAGTTTCTGTTATAAAATTTGCAAATAAGTAATTTTTCCTCTTCCTTGATGTGCACTGATGAAGATGCACTGATGAGGCTGTATTGATGAGGCGACATTGACGAGGTGGCACTGATAAGCTGCACTGATGGGCACTGAGCAGGCTGCACTGATGAGGCAGCACTGATGGCCACTGATAGGTGGCACTAGTGGGCACTGATAAACTGCACTGACGGGCACTGATAAGCTGCCCTGATGGGCACTGATGATCACTGTGCTGATTATCACTGTGCGCCCACAGACAGGCTCTCCTTTCCTCACATGCTGTCTCTCTGTGAGGAAAGGAGAGCTGATAACATGGTAAAGGGCTGCTGTGATTGGTCCTTTACCCCGATCTGTGATCTGCTGTGTCCAAGGCACACAGCAATCACACAGAGCGCGTCTGAGGGGGTGTGCGAGAGGTACGCACGTGGCAGACATCCAGGGACGTCCTCCCAGAACTGGAGAGCTGCGCTGTTGCTTTCTATAGGCTATAGTATGGGCGGTAAGCGATAAAACAAATGCTGGTGAGAGGACTGTATCCTTAAAATATAACTAAAGGCAAAGTTTTTTTATGGGTTGGATAGATTGGAGAGGGACTGGAAAACCTGTCAGGTATTTATTGCTGCCTGTGCTCCTGTTAAGGAGATTCACCATCTCTATTTGCCCTGTTTACTGATATCACCATTAGTGAAAGTAAAAGAAAATCCAAAATTTTGGGTTGTCCCTAGAACAGGAATAGGGAGAAAATTGTCCAATGGGGATATTAGATCTGATTGTAGGGAGGTGGAGCATGGTGCGACAGTAAACAGAGTCTAATTGCGGTAAAACTTGGAACGTGTTGAACAGGATGCCAATGTTACAGAAAATAACTCACAGTTCAATGTAGTCAATGTAACTGAGGAGAGGTGCCAATAGTGGCTGTTTCATTGGGTGAAGTGTGGCCTGGCTGATCCAGTCCTAGGAGGGGGAGCTGCTTTCCAGGAAAGTGAGTTCTTAGTCTGTCTCTCCTCGTCAGGAACCTTTCCCTACCTCTAGTACTCTCCCTAACAAGTGGGGTCTCTCTCCCTACACTAGCCACATGTGTGCCAAACCCTGGGACAGGGACTTAAATAGACCTGCTGACACAAGATGGCTGTCAAGGGTCACATGGCCAACCTGAACGCTTCTCCATTGACCCAGGAAATCATAGTGAAATGATTTTCCCTTGGACTTCCTCTCCATTCTGTGGTTCCACTTGGTTCGAGCACCACCTACAGCGGAAAAAAACAGACTGTATCTGCCTACATGGTGACAACCAAGGATTCCCTCAATTTGAGGGATTTCCTCTCATCTGTTTTGGCTATGGTAAAGGAAGTGAAGGAAAACCTATCCAATAAAACAGATGGCCAAAAAAAAAAAAAAATAACAAGGGTTAATAACCTTGTTTACTCTATCCAAATGAAAAAAGAAAGTTTTAGTTCTACTTTAAAAGCTTCACAACAAAATGGGCTGGCTAAACCAAATGTGCTAATTTAGATTGAGTTGACCCCTGGCTTCTTACATGTCCTAAAGACCCCAGTAATGACAGCCCCTCCCATAATTCCACACTCTGTTCCTGTCTACTTTCGAACTTTGGGTGTTCCACCCACCTTTGTATATTCCAACTTCTCCTGTTACATTCTCCATAATATAAAACAAATATAAAATCCAGCAGCAAGAGTGGTTACCCCTCATAACATGCATAGCTGGTGTGGAGACCCAGAACCTCAGCAGAGAAATCTCAACAATAGTGGCCAAGACAGCGGTGGCCCGTCCATTAGGGGCGCACAGGTGCTGCCCCTCCTAGCCATGCATCCGGCTCCCTGATCTACCTACAGGGAGCTGGACTATGGATTCCAATGGGAGAGAGTGTTTTTTTGAAGCACGTGATTAGAGCCAGATGCTTTAATAGGCATCAAAAAAGGGTGGGCTCCGGGCTCAGATCACTGCGTCCCAATCCCACCCAGTTGTGTGATAATAGCAAATTCATTTTCGCTATTTTCATACTAAATCTTCTCCCCGCCAATCAGAAAGTGGGTTTGAGACCTGTTACCCGATTGGCCAAAACGTCAGGCGATCCTATTGGATGTCTGACTTGGAGCCGTGGAGGAAGCCACTGGAGCCACTGCTCGCAGCCCTCCACCCTGGAACCGCTACCCACACCCACCATCCTGGAGCCGCTGCTTGCGTGCGCCACCCTGGAGCTGCTGTCTGCACCCGCCACCCTGGAGCCACTTTCTGCACCCGCCACCCTGCGTGTGCCAACCTGGAGCCGCTGTCTGCACCCGCCACCCTGGAGCCGCTGTCTGCACCCGCCACCCTGGAGACACTGCCTGCATGTGTCACCCTGGAGCCGCTGGCTGCATCCTCCACTCTGGAGCTGCTGTCTGCACCTGCCACCCTGGAGACACTGCCCACAGCCGCCACCCTGGAGGAAACCCACCACTTAGATCGGGTAAGTGTCGGACCAACTGGCAGACACTGGGGGAGGATGTTAGTGCCGAAGGCCGCTCAGGGGCTTGGGTGGTTGTTTGCCGCCCCCCCCCCCAAAAAAAAACACCACCTGCCACTGGTCCAAGAGATAGTAGAAACTGTCAGGTGGTTGAATTCTTCAACACGCACAAAATCCTGAAACATCAGTTCTGCAATCTATTATCCTAAATTAAAGTAAAATGTGTTGAGGATAAAGCAGAGTCATGCTTGCTCCTGATGTAATTAAGCAGGAATTAATGTAAAATGAAAAGCCCCTTTAAGGTTTAAAAGTTTGGCTCGCCAAAACTTTTTTGGGGGGGTGGAAGTCGGTGGACTAACTCAACCACTGGCTATTTTTTTTATCTTGGTGTGACTATAGAGACAAGATCTCTGCCAGTTTCCCACTACCCTCTACCATGTCTCCATGTCTTACTGCATCACCGAGACTCTTGCCACATTTTCTCTAAAATAAAATAAATAAACCATCTGCAAGAATTAGCAAATGTAAGCTCTTCTCTTACTTGCCACAGTAAGTGTTAGGCAGCCTTACCTTGGCCAGATAGGGCATTGAAGGCTTGAAGTACTTGGAGGTCTTGGTGAAAAGCATCTTGAATGCGGTTTTTACCACTGGAATCCCAGTCTTTTCTGCTTCCACCATATCACTGCCTGAAAGACACACGAAAATGTTAGAGTCTATCTTTTTTTGCTGAAACTCCAGACCAATATTGAGTACTTTTCCTACCTGCATTGGTCAACACAGTTGCAGAGACATAGAGAGACTTTCCAATGAGAAGGGATAGGTCAAAGTATCGTCCGGTGATCATGTACCTTTGCAGCTTCACTTCTGCTTTCCCATCTTTAAGCTAAAAGTACAAAACTTCTGCATTTATGGTCTTGTAAATACTGTATATTTTTATAGGCTGCAGATATTTGGTTATGTAGGTGGGGTGTATGTATCCTTCGGTTAAAGGAAGGTTGGGACGGATCAGTTTGAAGGTGGTTGGAGATAAATAGTTCTTTGTTGGAACTATACATAGAGCATATAGATTTTTTGATTTATCTGATGTTCATCTGTGAAGATTTGCACAGGATCTGGATTAAAGCTTTCTATGACCTGCAAGATGTCATTTGGATTGAGTCATTGTCTGCTAATTCTATTGAGACTGCAATGTGCAGCTATCTAGTCACAACTGGATCATATATGGAGATGCTTAGATTGGAGAAGCAGAACAATACTTAAACATTGTTTATAATGATCATAGAAATAATGCAGTTTACAGCAATAGCACTACATAAATTGTATAATAAGAGCTTCAGCACCTGGAAACAGTTAAAATACACAAATAATGTGATAAAATGTGGTTATTAATGATCACTCTATGATACCCCTAGAGGCATCTCTGAGGATGACCCTGCTGCAGCGATAAAATGGCTATTGCCGTTTGCCGTAAAGAATTATTAAATAGTCACCGCGCTGGGTGTTAAAGTGTCAGCTATAGGCTGATTATTAACCACATATACATAGGTTCTAAATGTCAAGGAAAACCCCACACTATAATAAAGTCACTTTTAATGTAAGTCCATATGGTTTTCAATGGCTGTAATATCCTCACAGTGGGTGAATAAAAAGTGCTGGTGCTCAGAAGACAACAGATGCTGCAACCATGTAAAGCGTGCCCACATGGATGTACACTCACCCTTCCTCCAGTGACCAACTATCTCTACTATGGTCTGTAAAGGCTCTTAGGGGAGTGTATTGGACCCCTATACAGATTCCAGCTATTCCGTGTCTCCAGCTTTGTTCTCCAATGCAGATGTCACCATATAGATGGAGAGAAAAACTCCAATAGTGCAAGTACTATCTTTAAAATTTTTATTAAGTAATAAAACAAATTAAAAACTCACATGTCCAGGTGCCTGATAGTTCTGGCACCGAACGTAATGGCATATCAGTGTAGGTAGGACCTCTAGAACTTTAAAAAAACGCATGGGAGAACATGTCGCAAATATAAAAAAGGGATTTCCTAACCACAGTGTATCCAACCACTTCAGGTTGGTGCACAATAGAAACCCTGGTGACATGTCCTTCTATGCTATAGATTCAGTAGAAAAGCATTGGAGAGGGACAAATATGATCCAAAAAATATCCCAAAATGAAACACAGTGGATTTTTGAGCTCCAGACTATGGTTCCGCAGGGGTTAAACGTAGAACTGGACCTCAACTGTTTCATTTACAACTTTTAACGATATGGCATGGAGACACCAGCACCCAAGTTAGTAGGTCAGGTCAGGCTCCAATAAGCAATAGAGGAGGTCAGGTTTAGCACCAGTCACTTCACAGGTAAAAGAAGGCACTGGATAAGATTACACTTATCACACTTCATGTATCACATATACATTTAATTAGGAAATGAATAAGGTGCACTGACCATTAATGGTAGGGACCTCTTATCCCTAACCATATCAAAATATGAATAAATCCACATTATAGTTAGTAATTTGACATCATCACATATTTTTATCTTTTTCACATTTAGTACCTGATCAGGTACCAAGGATTCACTGACAAGACACACACTTTCTTAATATTTTTTATTTTTTATTTTTATTTTTATTTCTTTAATATACTAAATTTAGAATTAAATACACCTCAGTATTCATTCACATTTAAAATTCACTATTCTTTACATTATCACGCAATATATTTTTCCAACAGCAGGGGGTCCTTATCCTCCTAGGTTACACTGATTTAAAATTAAGATAGGTACACCAACTTCATACTATAGTAAAATACATTTTTAACAAATGGACTATTTAACAAGGGATGAATAACATTATCCAATTAGCACTTTGTTGTTGTACCAATCAGATTGTGAGCACTTTTTAACCTAACGGCAGCCGACAAACTCAATTGACCAATCGGCGATATGCAAATTACCAATAAGGGTATAAATGCCCTTTTCCAACATGGCGGAATCAGAACTTCCTGATGATGGCCGACAATGATAGGCTGAAACGCGTCGAGGTTTAGTAACGTCATTGCGACGCACTTCCGCCAGAGCCGAACGCAGAGAACGGAACGGGTCCCGGCCGAACGACCGGACACCATACCCTTCCCGGGGTGATTCCCCTGAATCAATCGGCTGCCATTACGTTCGGTGCCAGAACTATCAGGCACCTGGACATGTGAGTTTTTAAATTGTTTTATTACTTAATAAAAATTTTAAAGATAGTACTTGCACTATTGGAGTTTTTCTCTCCATCTATATGGTGACATCTGCATTGGAGCAGTGTTGCCAACCTCCCGCAGCGTTTTTTACTGGCAAAACATGGAAAATTTACTGGCGGAGCACATTTTTTACTGACAACCTGAAAAATAACTGAACTCCTATTAAAAACTAAGACAATTGATATTTAAGCACAACATGGAAACACTAACAATACCCATAGCATGTAGTTTGCTCAGTTTACACTTAAAAAGTCAGCACAGCATGACAAATTATCAGACCCTGATATTTATAGACAGTTGTAAAAATCACTGATTTTTACAAACGATCAGTAAATTTACTGGCGGTTGGCAACACTGCACTGGAGAACAAAGCTGGAGACACGGAATAGCTGGAATCTGTATAGGGGTCCAATACACTCCCCCAAAGAGCCTTTAGATACCATACTAGAGATAGTTGGTCACTGGAGGAAGGGTGAGTGTACATCCATGTGGGGCACGCTTTACATGGTTGCAGCACCTGTTGTCTTCTGAGCGCCAGCACTTTTTATTCACCCACTGTGAGGATATTACAGCCATTGAAAACCATATGGACTTACATTAAAAGTGACTTTATTATAGTGTGGGGTTTTCCTTGACATTTATAACCTATGCATATGTGGTTAATAATCAGCCTATAGCTGACACTTTAACACCCAGCGCGGTGACTATTTAATAATTCTTTACAATAGCACTACATACACTATATTAACAAAAGTATTGGGACGCCTGCCTTTACACGCGCATTAACTTCAATGGCATCCCAGTCTTAGTCCGTAGGGTTCAACATTGAGTCGGCCCTCCCTTTACAGCTATAACAGCTTCAACTCTTCTGGGAAGGCTGTCCACAAGGTTTAGGAGTGTCTATGGGAATGTTTGACCATTCTTCCAGAAGCACATTTGTGAGGTCAGGCACTGATGTTTTTTGTTAAATATCTTTTTATTGAAGAAAACACAGAAAACAAAGAGATAAGAGAGGCAGTACAAATACAGATAGCGTCAACTCAGGTGAAAAACATTACATTACTAACCACCAAACCATAAACAGGTACTTTTGTATACAGGTGGTTGTTTATGTCTGCGAAGAGGGTAATGCCTCTCAGTAGGTAAGATAACACAGATTACAAGCATATATAGTGGAGAAAGGGATAGAGTCAGGCACTGATGTTGAGAAGGCCTGGCTCGCAGTTTCGGCTCTAATTCATCTCAAAGGTGTTTTATTGGGTTGAGGCAAGGACTCTATGTAGGCCAGTTAAGTTCCTCCACCACAAACTCGCTCATCCATGTCTCCATGGTTTGTGCACTGGTGTGCAGTCATGTTGGAACAGGAAGGGGCCATCTGCAAACTGTTCCCACAGAGTTGGGAGCATGAAATTGTCTGAAATGCCTTGGTATGCTGACACCTTAATAGTTCCCTTCACTGGAACTAAGTGGTCAAGCCCAACCCCCACACCATAATCGCCCCTCCACCAAATGATTTGGACCAGTGCACAAAACAAGGTCCATAAAGACATGGATGAGCGAGTTTGGGGTGAAGGAACTTGACTGGCCTGCACAGAGTCCTGACCTCAACCAGATAGAACACCTTTGGGATGAATTGCAGTGGAGACTGTGAGTCGGGCTTTCTCGTCCACATCAGTGCCTGATCTCACAAATGCTCTTCTGGAAGAATGGTCAAACATTCCCATAGACACACTCCTAAACCTTGTGGACAACCTTCCCAGAAGAGTTGAAGCTGTTATAGCTGCGAAGGGTGGACCAACTTAATATTAAACCCTACGGACTTAAACTGGGATGCCATTAAACTTCATGTGCGTGTAAAGACAGGTGTCCCAATACTTTTGGTAATATAGTGTATGTTGCTAGTCATACACTTTTTCAGGCAGAAGACTGCAATGTTTATCAGAAAGGCACTTTAGAATAGTAATAAATCAGGCCTTATCCACAAGGAACGTTACAATAGTAATACATCAGGCTTTATTCACAAGGCGCTGAACAATAGTAACAAATCAGAACATTAGAGAAGAACTTTTCTTGGAGGAGGCTAAGGAATTGCTTGGTCACATAGCTGCCAATGGTAGACATCCCCTCCTTGAGGTATCTCTCCCTAATACTGTTCTTACACTGTCCCTAACCAGCAGGAGCTATGTCCCTATCTTATTCCCACACCGCAAGCACACCAAATGAAGTAGAATCTCCTATTTAGATGACCTCCCAAATCTCACAGGATTTCAGTATCCAATAGGATCTTTGTCCTTCCCATGATTGATGCCCGGAGGCCATAGCAGGGGGACAGTTAGCTCTCAATGGCCTCCTGCCAGGCTGCAGAAATGAGCCCCACTCGTCTACAGGTGGAATGGTTGTAAGATACTTTAAGGTTCATTCCACTTGCATTATTTTGGGAGTTCATTACAGTTGCACCTGACCTGCTTTTGCATTTCTTGTGACTTACATGGGGAGTGAAGCAATTCTGATGCAAACAAAAGCTACACATAGGGGTTGATTTACTAAAGCTGGAAAGTGCAAATCTGGTGCAGCTCTACACAGAAACCAATCAGCATTCCAGGTTACTTTTGTCCATATCAGAGGACATTGGGGAATGGGTGTTTCTCGATATCTTCCTGCTCAGCATCCTAAAGTGAGTTACCATGATCCTAGGCTTCCCGGAGAAGTAGGGGGGCCTGGTAACCCTTGCAGTTGGCATCGGGGGAGGGCACCATTATCTTGGCAGCTGCAGTCGTAAGCTTGTTTTAACCACTTGAAGCCAAAAATATTTATACAGTAAATGGTCTTAAGGATGTCAAGTGGTTAAACAAGCTGCTATTAGTACGCTTCAGCACTACTTAAAATGTGTGAAACCTGCTAGCAGCTTGTTAAAATCACAGTCAGAACATTTATGAAATCTCAGTTTAATATTCCCGGAGTTTACCATGTCTGTATTCAACATTTTTCCAGTAACTGGAAAGTACCCTATACTTTGCCTGGTTTAATTTCAGAACTGTTTTCCTGTTTTGGTTGAAGTAGGTATAGGGTCTTTCACCACCAATGGACACCCTGGAAGAAGATGACCACCCCACCACTAGCACAGCTGTTTCTAGAATTCCTTTGCAGAATCCTTAGAATCAATGTGTGATTATATGGGGAACTTAGGGCAGTCATGGTCATAGCAGAGAAAAAGATCTCTGAACATCAGTGGAGAACAGATGAGAGGGCTCCATGGACCCCATGCTCTACTTCACTGCTCTCCCTCCTTTCCAAAATGAAGGAATTCATCCTGAGTAGAATTTCTCTTGACTATACCCTATAATACATAGGTATCTTCTTGATTGTACTTCCTGAGCCATAGGTGTTTGTTGTTCTTACCGTAATGTTGGTAAGAGAGTCAGGAAAGCTCTTCTTCTCATTATTATCAATTGCTCCAAACATCACATATCCAGAACCTTCCACCGGCTTCCCGTGCAGGAAACTAGGATAGGTAGACATTGTTAGGCATTGATGGTCAGCAAAAGTAGAAGTTATAGGGTATGAAAAAATTATATTACTCTGGTGGGGGGGGGTAATTACAACAGTCAACTTTTATTGATATTGTTCAAGTCTATTTAAAACGACATGTTCGTCCAAGACTACACTGTCCACAGAGTGGCAACACTGTTGCGTGATTGCACTGTAAAACAAATAGTGTTGTCACCCTGGTACCGGAAGTTCAAAATAAAGAAAACAATTCTACTGGCAGGAACAATAGATAATAAAACTATATTAAAGAGTGGATTTAGAAAACTAAACACTGCTGTGTTTATGGTAGTTTCCCAACAGCATATCTAAAAGGCGCTGGGACTTCCAAGTGTATTTGTTCGATAATACAGAGAAAATGTACTGTAAATCAGCAAGCTCACTGGATCTGGTAAGGCCGCTCAAGTACAGTGAGTTTGAATTTTAACATCTACATTCACGCAAAAACAATAGTGAATGTGACCTGAGGTATATGAAAAACAAATGTGTACATGTAACGTGATCAATAAACAATCTAAAACAAATAATGAAATATTAAAGAGCTGCCCGTCTTCTAGCTTATTTAAAGTGGTAGTATACCCTCCTATCATTTTCAGTCAAGGAAACTGCCATCTTGGCCTCTGTTTAATCTACAACTGCCTTGATGCTGCACATGTGATCAGCTATGACACCAGCCATTGGATGGTTTGACAGTTTGGTTTAGAGCACAACCAATGGGAGTGCTACATTTCTGGCACCTAACTGTTTTTTAAACTGTTAAATGGATGGGTTTACTACCGCTTTAAGCCAAATATGTAAAAGGGATGAAAACCAGACTGTGCTATTATAAATGCAAGTGATATCAAATAAACAATCAACAATTCGGCAAAAAAAGTCTATAATATACTGTCCAGAAAGGGCTCAGTGCAAATGTAAACTATAGTGAACGTAAATATTATCGTGTCAGACCAAAAGTAGGGAAAATGTATAAACCGAATTTCGCCATCATTTGGGTAGGTAAATTGTCAAATTTTTTGTCAATCCACGGTCTTTACATCGTGAGGGTAACCAACACGAGATTTGGTTTGACAGTTTGGTAGGTTACCGACCACAGTATCGACTAGTGTACACGTCGTAGTTCCGTCAACATCTAATTTGTCTCCGGTTCTACCGTCAAAGGAACTGACTTTTACTATCCTCCCATATGATGGTGAAATTTATTCGATCTTCTGCCCGTCG
>BLSH010071085.1:427626-442243 GCA_018402905.1 Glandirana rugosa | reverse complement strand
ACGGGACCAGAGAAAGGGGGGAGGTGGGAGAGAGCACGGGACCAGAGAAAGGGGGGAGGTGGGAGAGAGCACGGGACCAGAGAAAGGGGGGAGGTGGGAGAGAGCATGGAACCAGAGAAAGGGGGGAGGTGGGAGAGAGCACGGGACCAGAGAAAGGGGGGAGGTGGGAGAGAGCACGGAACCAGAGAAAGGGGGGAGGTGGGAGAGAGCACAGGATCAGAGATCAGGAAAGGGGGATTTTTGAAGAAGATCACAGGGACTGGAGAAGAGGGGGAGGGAGAGCACAGAAGTTGCTGGGGAGGATCACAGGGGGGCCAGAAGAGAGCAGAAAGGCCGCGGGCAGCAGATGGAAGCAGGAGGAGTGGCCTATAGATGGCCTCCATGTTCCTCCTGCAGCCACTGAATGCCTGTGAAAAGGAGGAAAGGAGAAGCAGGCATTCAGTGGCTGCTGGAGGAACATGGAGGGCATCAAGCTCCTCTATATGCCTCCCCTCCTTTCCAAGTGCAGAGGGGAGCTACATGGGATGGCGACCCCTGTACTTATGCCCCTGATCGGGAGATTACTTATACACTCTGTTTGAGTTGGATGGAGGTGGATCCATCAGAATCTTCGCTTATAACAAAACAAATGGAACAAAATTAATTTTGGATTAATTTGTTATGATAGAATTCAGAGATGGCAGGTTAAATTGGGACGGAGGAGACCAGCTCAATCGCAGCTATCACTTCTTCCCAATATTTCCTAACTCTAGGATAATACCAAAAGATGTGCAAAAAGTCCCCCTGCAAGGAATGACACCACCAACAATTTGGTGACACAGCCGTACATATCTTATGTAGTCTATAGGGCGTAAAATAAGCTCTATGTACTATTTTGAACTGCACTAAACGATCACGCATAGAAACAAGGGAATTGAAAGGAAAGTCCCAAACTTCATCCCGGTCTTCTATGTTTAATGTGGAGATGTCCTGTTGCCAGTGGTTCCTAAGTTTTTTTTAATGGCTGTGAAGATATTGATAAAAGATGAGAATAAAGATGGGAAGTTGGTTTTTCCTTGCATTTTGTTTGAAGTATTCGTTCTAATCCTGATTCAACCATCACACAGGAAGATTTTGGGAATTGTGCAGCAAAGGCATGGGAGAGCTGCCAATATTGAAAAGAGTAATATGTAGGAACGTTATATAAGAACGAAAGTTGGGATAAAGAAATTAAACATTGATGTGACACTATTTGTGACATTAACTTAATCCCATATTTAGTCCATACATATGGATCTGATATTTTATATATATATGTGACAGGTTGGGATTCCGCCAAATCGGAGAGACCGATGTCCTGGGATATACCTCACATGCCAGTCCCGCCCTCCATGCCCGCAATGTAGTGAGCATGGAGGGGGTTTGTTCGTAAGGAACTCTTGATCCCCTAATGACCTATAGATGGGTTAAAACAATCAGGGTTCAGCCACCAAGATGCAGTCACCAGTTGGGTAACCAGGAAGTATTTATAAAGATCTGGGAAGGCCATACCACCTTGAAGACATGGCCGCATTAGGGTGTTTAATTTATATCTAGGGGTTCTTTAGAACCCCAAAGAAAAGATGAAAACATTTTATTCAGCTTTGTAAAAAATTACTTGGGTGACCATTGTGGGGAATGCCTAAAATGGTAAACAAGCTTAGGGACTATTTTCATTTTAATTAAGTTAATACGGCCTAATAAAGACAGTGGAAGATTTTCCCACACCTTCAGCCTGATCTTAATCTCCTGTATAACAGGAGCCAGGTTCAGGGAAAGAAAATCTGTGGCTTTCAGGGAGATCACTACCCCCAGGTATTTAAATGTATCCACCCACTCTAAAGGAGCATCTTGTGGAGCTGTAATTTTGGCACCTTGGTCAATTGGTCAACAGCAGAGACTTAGACCACTTGACCTTGAGTCCAGTGATTTTAGAGAAGAAGTTTAGGTCCGAAAGTGTACAGAGGTTTCTAAGGGTTCCTTGATCTGTGGATGATTGACGTCTCATCTGACGGTGCCTGGACAGTTCCATCTCCAATGCCACTTGGCAGAACCAGCCACATGAATGAAATGATCTTTATTAGCTGTCGGTAAGGGTGGCAATTTCTTCCCACTGACCACCAATGTAAGGAGCATTCTTTTTATTGTCTCCCAAAACGTTATTGTCACTAGTGTCTCTGTACCCCAGGCATTCTCAAACAGGTTTCCTCCAGAGGTTTCTAAGGGTTCCTTGATCTGTGGCTGATTGACCTTTCATCTGATGGTGCCTGGATAATTGCATGCCCAATGCCACTTGTCAGAGCCAGTGGCATGATGCCAATGATCTTTTTGGCTGGTGGTAAGGGTGGCATTTTGTGTGATCACCACTGTAAGGGGAACATTCTTTCCACAGACCACCAATGTAAGTGGCATGCTTCAAACTGTCCCCTGATGAATTGCTTTTAGCAGGGGTTCCCTGAGATTTCCCTGAGAATTATTTTTAGTTTTCCCCTTTGGTATAAAGGTTGAGAGAGGCTGTTGAGAAAGGGCCGGCTGTGCTGATGGGCAATGGTGAGGCTGCATTGGTGGGCACTGATGAGCTGCATTGATGCATTATTTTTGTTAAACCTCTTTTGTTGCTATTAACATTAAAGTATGTTACCACATTGTATCATATTTGTCTTGCTTCATAACATCAATATCTGTTCTAAAACCAGGTGGGCATGGATGGTGAGCTGATTCGGTGGTTCAATGGGCCACTTGACTGGACTTGCCCCCCAGGCCTAAGGCTGCCAGCCCTCCCCTGTTTATCACAAAACATGTTTAAAATATACAGCTGTACCTATTAAGAGGGGAAGAAATAGTCTCCTCTCCTGGCATTCGCCTCAGAATGCCAGTCCAGTGAAGGGGAATTGTCATCTAAAACGAACACTTCTGTGAGTGTCACTCTTCTGGTCCCCACAGCTCAGTGATTCGCTCTGCTGATCCCTACATCAATGTGTTACATACTAATGTACATAGTTAGTCAGGTTGAAAAAAGACACAAGTCCATCTAGTTCAACCAAAAAAAAAGAAAAAAATATATATAACCAAATAATCCCATATACAATCCTTCACCCACAGTTGATCCATAGGAAGGCAAAAAACCCCAGCAAAGCATGGATCCCATTTGCTATAATGGGGGAAAAATTCCTTCCTGATTCCCCAAGAGGCAATCGGATTCACCCTGGATCAACTTTACCTAAAAATGTTAGTACCCAGTTATATTATTTACATTAAGGAAAGAATCCAGGCCTTTTTTAAAGCAATTAACCGTGCTGGCCACCACCTCTGGAGGGAGTCTATTCCACATTTTCACAGCTCTTACTGTGAAGAAACCTTTCCGTATTTGTAGATGAAATCTTTTTTCCTCTAGACGTAAAGACTGACCCCTTGTCCTTTGTGATGACCTTAAAGTAAATAACTCAACACCAAGTTCACTATCTGGACCACTTATATATTTGTAGGATCCAAGAGGTAGAACAACTGAGTGCCATGGGGGGACACAGCACATCAACACTTCTGGAAGTATTTGTTTTAGAACAGGCGTCTCCAAACTTTCAAAACAAAGTGCCAGTTTATTCCCCCTCAAACTTTAGGGGGGCTGGACTGTGGCCAGTAGGGGTAGAAAATGCCCTGGCATCGGTGAGAGTAAACAATGCCATAGGCTTGATGATCAGTGGGAGTTAAATAAAAATACATACAGTATCTCACATAAGTAAGTACACCCCTCACATTTATGTAAATAAATATTCTATCTTTTCATGTGACAAAACTGAAGAAATGACACTTTGCTAGAATGTAAAGTAGTGAGTGTACAGCTTGTATAACAGTGTAAATTTTCTGTCCCCTCAAAATAACTCAACACACAGCCATTAATGTCTAAACTCTGGCAACAAAAGTGAGTACACCCCTAAGTGAAAATGTCCAAATTGGGCCCAAAGTGTCAATATTTTGTGTGGCCGCCATTATTTTCCAGCACTACCTTAACCCTCTTGGGCATGCAGTTCACCAGAGCTTCACAGGTTGCCACTGAAGTTCTCTTCCACTCCTCCATGATGACATCACAGAGCTTGTGGATGTTAGAGACCTTGCACTCCTCCACCTTCCATTTGAGGATGCCCCACAGATGCTCAATAATGTTTAGGTCTGGAGATACGCTTGGCCAGTCCATCACCTTTACCCTCAACTCCTTTAGCAAGACAGTGGCCTAGGCCATTTTTATGTAGAGCAACAATTCTTTTTTTCAGATCCTCACAGAGTTCTTTGCCATAAGGTGCCATGCTGAACTCCCAGTGACCAGTATGAGAGAGTGAGAGCGATAACACCAAATTTAACACACCTGTTCCCCATTCACACCTGAGACCTTGTAACACTAACGAGTCACTTGACACCGTGGAGGGAAAATGTCTAATTGGGCCCAATTTGGACATTTTCACTTAGGGTTGTACTCACTTTTGTTGCCAGCGGTTTAGAGATTAATGGCTGTGGGTTGAATTATTTTGAGGGGACAGCAAATTTACACTGTTATACAAGCTGTACACTCACTACTTTACATTGTAGCAAAGTGTTATTTCTTCAGTGCTGTCACATGAAAAGATAGAATAAATTATTTACAAAAATGTGAGGGGTGTACTTACTTTTGTGTGATACTGTAATTGATGTCAGTGGGAGGAATAGTGCCCCCTATCATTGGTGTCAGTGGGAGGAATAGTGCCCCTATCATTGGTGTCAGTGGGAGGAATAGTGCTCCATCGCTGGTGTCAGTGGGAAGAATAGTGCTCCATCATTGGTGTCAGTGGGAGGAATAGTGCCCCATCATTGGTGTCAGTGGAAGGAATAGTGCCCCTATCATTGGTATCAGTGGGAGGAATAGTGCTCCATCACTGGTGTCAGTGGGAAGAATAGTGTCCCTATCATTGGTATCAGTGGGAGGAATAGTGCCCCTATCATTGGTATCAGTGGGAAGAATCGTGCTCCATCATTGGTGTCAGTGGGAGAAATAGTGCCCCTATCATTGGTATCAGTGGGAGGAATAGTGCCCCATCATTGGTGTCAGTGGGAGGAATAGTGCCCCATCATTGGTGTTAGTGGGAGGAATAGTGCCCTTATCATTGGTATCAGTGGGAGGAATAGTGCCCCATCACTGGTATCAGTGGGAGGAATAGTGCCCCATCACTGGTGTCAGTGGGAGGAATAGTGCCCCATCATTGGTGTCAGTGGGAGGAATAGTGCCCCATCGTTGGTGTCACTAGGAGGAATAGTGCCCCATTGTTGGTGTCACTAGGAGGAATATCATCTCATGTCAGTGAAAGGAAAAGTGCCCCAAGGCCTGGATAAAGACAAACAAAGGGCTATGTTTTAGAAGAAACTGCAGGCCACGATTCCTATCACTGGAGTTGTGCTTGACTGCGGGGGCAGCAGGAGAGGTAAGTATTCTTGCTCTTCTTTATAGCTACAGCTGTATTTGAAGTTACATTTTTTGTGTTGCTTTAATTAGTACTACAAAGTTCCAAGCATTTGACTGTGTTTTAAAGTTAAAATGTAAGTATAGCCATACCTTCGTTTTTAAGTTTTGGGTACAGCAAGGATGTGTTAAAACCCCTGCATTTTTTTGCTGTGTAACATCTGGGATATTTCCCTTCACTTCCTGTCTCAGAAGTGCAAAAAGAAGTAAAAAGAAATCTGCCCAAGTGAGGCAAATTTCTCTCGTAGACAGGTGTCCCTGTTGCAAGCTTTCCCCTTACCTCTTGCACTGGGCACAGCTCTGTACTTTTCAGTTTCACCTCCCTTTCTTTTAAGATGACAATGGTCATTAGTACAAATAGATAATCTGTTAAATCTGCTGGCATACTATGAGTTAGGTCCAACGAGATGCATGCCACCTTGTGGACTTATCTCTTTAATTTACATTTTTAAGGTAGCATAACTCACGCTATACTTCTATACTTCTGGCGCTCTGATGCTGGACCCTCTCGTATCAGCTCCAGCAGGTGCAGAGTTGCATGCAACCACTGTGCACACCCCTCTCCTTCTCCTGCCAAATCACAGGGTGCTTTGTGTTATGTGAACTCACAAAATAGAAAGAGAGGAGGTGTAGGAATAACTGCGCTCTCCTGTACTTGTGGAGATCCTTATACAAGGTAAAAAACTTCTGTGTGCTGCTCCCCCCCCCCCCCAATACTCACCTGAGCCCCCCCCCCCTCTCGATCCAGCGATGTGCTCAAGAGACTCAGCTGTCCCAGGACTTCCTCTCCACATAGTGCCATCCCCCCCCCCCCCCCGCCTTTGCTCTCTCCTCATTGCCTGTGATTGACAGCAGTGGGAGCCAATGGGTGCCCACTGCTGTCAATCACAGGCAATGAGGAGAGAGCAAAGGCGGGGAGACCATGGCACTATGTGTCTTATGGATGCATAGAGCAGTGGCTCGGGAGCGAGCATGCAGCAGTCCCCACAGGGGAAGTGGCTTTCTCTGGGGGCACTGCTCGAGGGGGAGGAGCCAGTAGAGCCGGGCCTGAAAAGAAGAGGATCAGGGCTGCTCTGTGCACAACCATTACACAGAGCAGGTAAGTATGCCATGTTTGTTATTTAAAAAATAAGCTTTAATATCACTTTAACTGATATTATGCCAGCAAATGCCAGCGTTCAGCTTTAACTCATTCCTGTAAAGCCTGGAAGTTCAGGAATGCAGGATAGAAAATTGCAAATGACAACATTTGGGGTAACAATTGGATCATATTTTTTACTGGGGAATGTTTTGTGTTAACATAGAATTATGGCCAAAGCTTTTTTTGGTCATACTTCTCTTGTGGGTGATGGGAAGACAATTACCTTTTGTCAGTTGATAGCGAGTGACTGCCCTTGGCAGAGCTGCTCCAGGCCCTGGAACATCCTGACAATATTGTTGGGATCAACCCCGCTGCCTGATTGACAGCTTGCTTCACCTACAGCTAAGAGCTGGAGCCAGCCTGCCCCCTGCTCAGCCTGGCACTCTCTCCAGTGGAGGAGCAGAGCGGAGAGCAGGGACTGATAGTCACCACTCTCCGTTCTGAGCAGACTGAGAACGGAGCGATCAGTGGTCATGTGATCACGCAGTTCTTGGTCTTGGCAGGATGCTGTAGTATGGAGGGGAGCATGTATGTTTATTTTTTTTACAATACCATACTTCACCTTTCAGCTATAAAATGCAGAGGGTTTAATATTGAGTGCTCAGTAAGGAGTCCTGGTTTTACTTCCCTGATCTGTGTATTTGTTCAGTGACTCAAAAGAGAATGAAGCCAATCAGTCCGCATAACAGCCAGGCAATAGCCCCCCCCTATAATTCTCTTAGGAAAGATTTACTTTAAGTTCCTCACATTAAAATGTAAAACCCCCTTTTCAGTGATAGTAGGGCATGCCATTGTCCCTCCATTGTCTCCTTACCCTTTCCTTCTCCTCCCATAGTGAGAACAATTAGCTCTCCATCCTGTTCTATTCTTCCTATGGACCCTTAGTGCTGGAATGTCCAATCTGTATTGTCCTAACCATACGGTCAATATTTACTGACTCTTTGAATTCAGCTTAGTAGTAAACAGAGGACTACAGATCCAAATGTTTCCGCGTCAAACACCAGAAGATCTTTTGTCCACTCTGAAAAAGACACGACTAAATGAACGAGTTGGTGACCAGAAAAAAAAATGCAAGAAACTGGTGGCATATTTTTTTTTTTTAATTTTGGAATTCATTCTTCAACTCTATCGATAATCGTGTAACAAATTTTACTCAACGTCACAGCAATTCCACCCTCCACTTATATTGATTGAACACCAGTGCATTCGTATTGATATCTCTTCCTAACCTCCATCCGCAGACCAAGATTTTCCATTGTCAATCATTTCATAAGATATTTACCAGTTTTCAGCTTTTGAGTGTGATTTTGAACAAGAAGTTTCCAAAATTTGCCAAATTGACCAAATGGATAAATTCGGGGCTTCAACAGATCTGATGCAAACTGTGCCACGTACGGCCAGTCTAAAGCCTCCAGCAGGGGTGGGGATGCTTATGCATGAAGAACAATCTGACCACCCTTTAGCAAAATGTTTGGGTGCTGCCTTGTGGGTGAGGATGGGGGAGGATGGCACAGGTGGTCCTGACCCCAGTTAAAATGTACGTAAAGCCAAAACTCACCAGGACAAATAGAGAGGGTGAATCTACCTAGTAGGGAATTCTGAGAAGGGTTCTATAAATGAATTGCCCATTCTTAAAGCGGAGTTCC
Organism: Glandirana rugosa; assembly: GCA_018402905.1. NCBI lineage: Eukaryota > Metazoa > Chordata > Amphibia > Anura > Ranidae > Glandirana > Glandirana rugosa. The sequence continues at coordinate 433,953 of BLSH010071085.1, read as the reverse complement.
ACCCAAAAGTGGAACTTCCGCTTTAAGGGGAGGTGACCCTCTGACATGCCACAATTGGCATGTCATTTTTTTGGGGGAGGGGGCAGTTTTGATAGGGTCCCAGCTGCACTTCCTCTCCTGGTACCGCGGAACAGGAAGGAAGTCCACCCCCCCACCCATCGATCTATTGGGACACGTCACAGGTCCCAGAAGATACGACGGCTATAAACAAAACGCAGCGCCACTCGCGCATGCGCAGTGTGCGCCGGGCACCCACACTTGTGATGCCGGTGCCACCGAGGGGAGGGGGAGAGGAGCGAGCCTTCGGGCGGCTGCATTGCTGGAGCCTGGGACAGGTGAGTGTCCGATTGTTAAAAGTCAGCAGCTACACTTTTTGTAGCTGCTGACTTTTAACTGGGTGGAACTCCACTTTAAACAGGTCAGTAAATGGCTGGTAGCAAATACAATTTGCCCCAACACTAACTAATTATATATATATATATACACACATATATATATTACATTGCCAAAAGTATTGGGGCACCTGCCTTTACATGCACATGAGCTTTAATGGCATCCCAGTCTTAGTCTTTAGGGTTCAGTATTGAGTTGGCCCATCCTTTACATCATTGTCTCCGCTCTAATTCATCTCAAAGGTGTTCTATCGGGTTGAGGTCAGGACTCAAACATTCCCATAGACACCCTCTTAAACCTTGTGGACAACCTTCCCAGAAGAGTTGAAGCTGTTATAGCTGCAAAGGGTGGGCCAATTCATTGAACCCTACGGACTAAGACTGGGATGCCATTAAAATTAATGAGCGTGTAAAGGCAGGTGTCCCAATACTTTTGGTAATATAGTGTATATATATATATATATATATATATATATATATATATATATATATATATATATATATATATATAAAACATAGTCAATGGCAGCATGTGTCTCTTTGCGCTCAAATATATTGAAGTTCAAGGGACTTTTGGCAAAATGCATTGAAGTCAATAGGACAGGCAAAATTAGTGGTGTTAGATGGTTTTTAGGGCAGTATTTAACCCAACACCAAACATGTATTATATTGCAGCTTAGATGTGGTAGCTGATTCGTTTTCTTTCCTTTGGATTTTTCTCTCTCTGATTTCACCTGGGGATCTGGCCAGTAACACACGTCCTGTATTAGTGAGACACTACTCTGGATGAAGGAGCACAGGAGACACTACAGACAGCAGCATTTTCCTGCTATGCGATGCATACTAGCTCATTATGTCTTTTTTTTGGGGGGGATTTTTTTTGAGATTTACAACCTCTTTAAGGATGCAATGGGCTTTCAGTTGCTCCTTAGATTTACGAAAACTCCTTTCTGGACCTGTAATTGGTGCCAAAAAAGGCCCCTCATTATCCTAATTATTTTATTTTTTCCAAAAAGAGAAAAACAAAACAGCAAATAAAAATGTAAAATAAAAAAATGTAAAGGATCAGTACAGAAATGATCACATACACAAAAAAACACAAATACAACAAACTCTGAATGAAATAAACTAAACTACCCAAATACACAGCCCTATACTACCCCAAATATACCGCCCTATACTACCCCAAATATACCACCTTATACTACCCCAAATATACCACCTTATACTACCCCAAATATACCGCCCTATACTACCCCAAATATACCACCTTATACTACCCCAAATATACCGCCCTATACTACCCCAAATATACCGCCCTATACTACCCCAAATACACCGCCGTATACTACCCCAAATATACCGCCCTATACTACCCCAAATACTCCGCCGTATACTACCCCAAATACACCGCCCTATACTACTCCAAATACACCGCCATATACTACCCCAAATACACCGCCCTATACTACCCCAAATATACCGCCCTATACTACCCCAAATATATCACCTTATACTACCCCAAATATACCGCCCTATACTACCCCAAATATACCGCCCTATACTACCCCAAATATGCCACCCTATACTACCCCAAATACACTGCCGTATACTACCCCAAATATACAGCCCTATACTACCCCAAATATACCGCCCTATACTACCCCAAATATATCGCCCTATACTACCCCAAATACACCGCCCTATACTACCCCAAATACACCGCCGTATACTACCCCAAATATACCGCCCTATACTACCCCAAATATATCGCCCTATACTACCCCAAATATATCGCCCTATACTACCCCAAATATACCGCCCTATACTACCCCAAATATATCACCCTATACTACCCCAAATACACCGCCCTATACTACCCCAAATACACCGCCGTATACTACCCCAAATACACTGCCCTATACTACCCCAAATATACCGCCCTATACTACCCCAAATACACCGCCGTATACTACCCCAAATATACCGCCCTATACTACCCCAAATACACCACCGTATACTACCCCAAATATACCGCCCTATACTACCCCAAATACACCGCCGTATACTACCCCAAATATACCGCCCTATACTACCCCAAATATACCGCCCTATACTACCCCAAATACACCGCCAAGCGCCCAAACTCTAAAGAAAGTAAAAAAATGAATATGTTTCCCCTAAGCAGCTCAAAGAGTGAAAATGAGAGCACACAATTAATGAAACACTTATTATTCCTATGAAGCAATGTGCTCCAATGTGCCCTCATCTCTTTGTAGACAGTTCTAGGAGTCATCACTTACGGTAACTGTGCGCGGGCTCCGGTCAGTACAGCAATCAGTGTCAGCCACAGTACTCCTCTCTTCATGATGCAGGCAGGTACTGTGCACAGTCCCTGATGGACCAGGGTTATAAAGGATTAAGGCATTCAGCAAACAATCCCATTAATCAGTAACTGGGACAAAAGCCAAAATCAGCAGTGGGGGAAAGTACAAACTTGTGCAACTCCCCACACAAAAACATCTAAACACACTAGAGTGATACCGATGGTACAACATGATTCCTGAGAAAGTGAAGGGCGCTGCAAGTTGGTTTTGTATATTTGTATCTTTATGGTTGGGGGGGCTATAAAAATAACAATGAAAATAATTATCTTTTTGAATTTCGGGATAGTGGTCTGTGAATTCTATAGGTGCTCTCTCTATTTTTTATTTATGACAGGCACTTATATAGCGCCATCAATTTTACGCAGCACTTTACATATACAGTAATACCTTGGTTGACGAGCATTATTAGTTCCAGAAACGTGCTTGTAATCCAAGGCATTCTTTTATCAAAGCAAATTTCCCCATAAGAAATAATGGATTCGTTCCACAATCGCAACTCTGTAATGAAAAAAAAAAGAAGAAGGATAGCAGTTTTAATGTAAAAAAAAAAAGAATTAACAATGTTAAAGCGGAGTTCCACTCAAAAGTGAAACTTCCACTTTAAGACCTCCTCCCCAGCTCCTGATGGTGAAATGGAGCATTTGGGGGGGGGGGGGGGGTGCGGGTACCCGATTTTGACGGGCACTTCCGTTCTGGTCGCCTTAGGCGATCGGAAGTGGAAGGTCTCCTTCCCCCTCCCTCCCGAAGTCTTCTGGGACACAAGACAGGTCCTAGTAGACTTCGGGACCAATCACGGAGCACAGTGCCACTCGTGCATACGCAGTGTGCGCCCGCACTGTCACTGCCGGATGCCCACAGTAGCAATGACGGGGCCGCGGAGGGGAGGGGGAGAGATCCGAGGCTCGGGGAGCCTGCATCACTGGACCAGGAGACAGGCGAATGTCCATACCTCCCTACTGTCCCTGATTTGGAACAAAGTCCCTCTGTCCCTCTTTCCTCATCATTTGTCCCTCACTTTGGTCTGATCTATGGAGTTGTATATAAAATCCACTTTTTATCTTTCAAAAAAGTGTTACCCAGTGCTAAAACCTTTCATCCAATTTCTATATTGCTGCATTTGTATACTTCAAAAGTCAATGTAGAGGAATAGCAGTGGTAAATATTAAGCACTTGTGAGATAAACTAATGATTTTTTTGTATAATTCTCCTTTAAGGGGGCGTGGCAGGGGGTGTGTCCTATGCCTACATACTTTTGCTAATAGGTGTCCCTCATTCCCATCTCAAAAAGTTGGGAGGTATGAATGTCTGTTTATTAAAAGTCAGCAGCCACACTTTTTGTAGCCGCTGACTGTTAATATACTTAGAAAACACTGGAACTCCGCTTTAAGATAAGGTGACCAGATTTTTAAAATGTAATTCGGGGACATATTTTATTTTTACTAGTAATGGCGGCAATCGGCGACTTATAGCGGGACTGCGATATTGCGGTGGACACTAAGTGACACTTTGTGGGAGCCAGTGACACTAATAAAGTGATCAGTGCTAAAAATATACACTGTCACTGTACTAATGACACTGGCTGGGAAGGGGCTAACATCTAGGGCAATCAAAGGGTTAAATGTGTGCCTAACAAGTGTTTTATCACTGTGGATGGGGGGGGGGGGGGTTGCTTTTACTAAGGGAAGGCACAGATCCCTGTCCCAGTTGTCATGTTATGTGACACAATGCCAGCCAGAACCATAATAGAATGCCTGCTGCCTGTGAGTTATGATACCATCCATTATGCCAGAGAGACAGACGCAATGCAATGTAGTCTATTCACAGACACCCCAAAAGCACTGGCTTGTTGAAGCCTTGAAGGCACTGGCAGCCCCACGATTGGATCCGCTTCCCCTCTGTGAGCTCAGCTGCCTTTCTCTTTCTGTCACCACCACTGCCTGCCTCACAGCCTCTCTTCGGGCCCCGGCTACTACTGGGTGGGGAACTGAGCAGGGGAAGGCGAGGAGATAGGCAGGCAGGCGGCTGGCTGGGACCTGAGGCAAGGCAGAAGAACATGCGAGCGGGAATTACACCCCCCCCAAGCTAGTAGGAGCAGCAGAGTGGGGGGTGTAATTCAGAACTTTTTTAAAATTCTGCACTGACTGTCTTTGAAATGGCTTGGACCCCTGTTCAAATCCTATCAGGGGACAAAACCGGGGACAGATTTGGTCCGGGGACAGTGTCCTCAATCCGGGGACTGTCCCCTGAAACCGGGGATGTCTGGTCACCCTACTTTAAGAGGTCTGGTGTTAATCCATGTAAAGCTGCGGTTGTATACAGTACTGTAAAGCTGCTGGTGTATACAATACTGTATGTGGCCAGAGGTCCAGGGGTGCTGGTGGCTCCCTGAGCTTCCTGGAAAACTTGGAGGCACTCAGGAATTGTTCAGTTTATAGAATTCCTAACGCACACATTCCTGCTTTTTTACAAATGGCTTACTTGTAATGCGGGTGCTGAAGTAACCAACGGCTGGAACCGCATGTCATCAGAGCAAATAGTGTCACCAGCACACAAGGCTCTTCAAATGAGTCCAATCTTTATTAAGATGATCACATCGTTACAGCAAAGAGCGACGTTTCGGAGCCGCACAGGACCCCTTCATCAGGCACGTGCCTGATAAAGGGGTCCTGTGCGGCTCCGAAATTTTGCTCTTTGCTGTAACGATGTGATCATCTTAATAAAGATTGGACTCATTTGAAGAGCCTGGTGTGCTGGTGACACTATTTACTCAGGAACTGTTAACACTTCCGGGTGCTCCGAACGCGCATTTCGCCCGCCCCACCCAGCTGGGAGTGCCTCTGAGTTCTCCAGCTGGGAGCCACCAGCACCCTCGGACCTTTGGCCACATACAGTTGTATATACATAGTTAGTCAGGTTGAAAAAAGACATAAGTCCATCTAGTTCAGGGTTTCTCAACCAGGGTTCTGTGGAACCCTAGGGTTCCTCCAGAGGTTGCTAGGGGTTCCTTGAGCAATGGTCAATTTCTACCTCTCAGATAAATTGCCAATGATACCATTGATTTTTTTTAGCTATCTGTAAGGGGTAATTCTTCCCATCGACCACAAGGGTAAGGAGCATTCTTCCCATTGACCATCACACTAATGTCTCATGAGTTGTAGATTTTTAATTTTTAGCAGGGGTTCCCAGAGACCGGAGAATTAATTCAAGGGTTCCTCGGACATACCAATATATGTTAAAAAGATAAAAAAAAAAAAAACCAACTTGATTTAGTCGGAAAGAGTTGGAAAAGTTGTGGCTCCTTGGGAACTTAATTAAGAGGCCAGAGACCCTTGGGGACGATTTTTAATTTTTAGATGTTGAGTACTCTGTAATCACACTACCAGTTACCCTTCTTACGAGGAATGGGAACACCAGCTACCCTTCTTAATGGGGAATGTCTATCGATTTTTTTTAGTTACCATAGTAACCGTTAAATAGACTCTCCATCTTTAACTGGTAACGAGTTCCTTGGGGATCGTTGGAGACCTCCTTGGGATCCCAAGGTGTCT